>JANHFX010007363.1:0-10572 GCA_027560015.1 Chloroceryle amazona
GGGGGGGAGAAGGAGGGGGTGCTTTTTTAATTTTACAGATTGCTTTCTGTTTCAAAATGCTGGCGTTTTCTTTTCCTTGGCTTTATTTAGAAAATATCAACAACAGGCATCTGAAGGAAAAAAATTAACAAATATTGTTACAACTAAATGAATTCAAAGCACCATATATCACAGCTGTTAGGATACGCCATACAATCACAAATTAGTCATCATTGTTATTGCAGGAAATACAACATTTCACCTCATAAACTAGAAGCTAAATTTTCCCTATTGGTAAAATCCAATTGGAGCCAAATTTACAGTTAAGCCTGGAGCTACTTCTAAATACTAAGGCCTGTGAGTCTGCACAGCTTAATTTGGGGGCTTTTTTTTACCACTGAAATGCTACTTACACCATGTTTGCATTTTTTGCACGCCTGGTACTAACCAATGAAAGCAGCTTCTGCTCCAGTTAGTGGTCGTTGGGCATCTGTTGGTGTGTGAAAATACAACCACCCAACCTCTGCCTTTTTTCTTTTTTTCTGACGTCCCTCCTGCCCAGATTTCACCCAAATTAATCCGTCACAGGAACCAAAATAATAATAATAATAATAATAAAAGGCTTTACAAATAGCTGTCATCTTTTGATTACTACAAGGTACGAGTCTAATTGTACTCCTGTATATTTTAGTTTACTTTGGGTTAGCAAAAGGATTGCCAAAAGACCTGTTTCTTTTTTTTGTTCCTCTTTTTTAATACCTTGAGATTAAATATTCTGTTCTGTTTACAGACAGGGCCCTCTTCTATCTCTATTCAGATCAAAATATGCATAGCCCTGAAACAGAAAAGAAGATTTTAATTTTATGGTTTACATGGCATTGTGTGAAATAATATATTCAAAGGCAAATTCTTGCTCACCTTAATCATGTAACAGTCAATGAATATTGTGGAAGTCCTTTTAGTGAGGCTTAATTTGAAATGGAATGAGCTATACTAATAAAAAATGAACTCAGAAACACTTTCACCTTCGAATAAAAAGATATTTTCTAAACATAAAAGTGTTCAAAAGTCTAATTTCACATACGACAAGCTAAAGTGTAAGGGAATAAAAATAGGATAATCGTGTTACAACCTGGGAGGAAGAAAAGAGAATGAAGGAAAGAATTTATATCTGAAGGACATTACAATTTATTTTTTTTCTGTTCTCCTTGTGATCATTTTTCCGTTCTCAAGTTTTAAAACATCACTTGGTAAACACTCTGAAATATATTTTTTGTGAGAGGTAGCAGGATAAAATATTCATGGGAACTTGCATGTTATCAAGTCCATTTCCAGCCCTCTTTTTTTCATTCACGGTGTTGTGAAACAGTTAAAAGTAAAATTAAAGCCATTTCTATTGTAGATCATTAATTTTTATTAAATTAGACTTGAATTATTTATGATGTGAACTGTTTGATCTACACTGTATCTGTCATGGCTGAAAAAATCTGGATGGTTGAAACGTTATCACTGTTTTAAAGAAATCAGAACTCTCTCCAAAACGTAACAAGCCCTCATGCTGTTTGAGTGTTAAGACTTCTGTGCTAAATACCGAGAGGAATCTGTGTTGTTTCTCAAATCTGTGTTCTGTGTTTGGATTGCTGAATTAGGTGCAAAATAATTGGCACAAAATAAAACTGAGCATACATCCTAAGAGCCTCCTGCTCACATTTTACAAGATTAGATAGTATCTCTGGAAAAATATATGAAATATGATTTTTTTTCTGTGTCTGATAAACACCTTTTTTCTTGAAAACAAATACCTTCTTGTGATTCATAAATTCAGCTCTGCAATTGTACACCTGTGATAGGTCAATGTGTACTTAATAAAATCCAAATACCATTACATGAAAAGTTAATTATATGAATTTGAAATTAGTCTAATTTTATTATGTCCTTTCAGGATATGGGGAAAGAAAACAATATAATCAAAATCACTTATACAATGGTACAAAAGCTTGGGTAAATCCGTGTCTCATTAAATATAATGTGGAATAAGTATGATTACCCATGAGATATGCGCCGTGCATTTAATTGCTTTGAGGTAAACAAGTCTGATACAGGGCATAACGAACCAAAATGCTTACATTTATTATTTTATCCCCCAACACCACCCCAGACAGACTTAAAGTTCATGCCCATGTGATGTAGAGGGTGAAATCCCATTCCTGAGGTAATCTCTGTCTCCCACAGGAGTTGTTCGCTAACTTCTCGAGTCCAGCCCTTGAGAGCTGACCCTGTCCCACTAAACCCATCCTGAACATCAAACACCCATCAGTCCAGTGGCCATATCTATCTGCACACGAGTGCAGTCCCAGCAAGAGCACAGCCTTTGCCAAAGCCCAGCCTTAACCTAATGATTGAAAAACACACTGAAAAACTCAGTGCCATCCAGAACACACAGGGAAACTCTCAAACCCTGATCTAAGCAGCTGGTAAATAATGCCTGCTTGCAGAGGAGCGGTGCTTGCAGCCCAAAAACTCCTTCTTGCAGCAATAGCATCCCGCCAGCACGGAGAGGACCGTGGGTTCAGTGCTGGGGAGGACCCGAAGGCTGTGACATGGCAATATTTAGACACTGAAAGGGATCTGTGGGAGGTTAGCCATTGTAAAGCTGCAGATTTTTTCCTGTGAATAATTCCTTTCTTGTGGGAAACTGGCTGTCCCACGGTTTATCCCATACCTAGAAGAAAGGAATATTAATTTATACTAATTACAAAAGACTCTTTTTGGGGGTGGGATGAAGTGTGCTCTAATTTACTAAAGGTTCAACTGAAAAGTCACATAAGATTGTTGAAAGTTAAGTCCCTTTTAGGTGGCTCACTTGATGCTATATTTTTTTGTTCCAGTTACCTATTTAATAATGCATCTCTGCATATATCACCCCTATTATTAATAGTAAATGTGCATTTCAACATGTCAAGTTTTCCTAGCCCCACTTTTGTATTTTATTTTTTTTTTTATATATAAAAAAGCAAAGGCATTTCCTAGGGCACATGCTGCCAGACACCCAGCATTTATCTTATCTTAGTTGATGACTTTCCTTTTATCCTGAAATGATTTGACAATGACTCTATGATTTCCTGTACAAATTACCCTTTGAAAGTGGCAGTGGCGCTTGGCAGCGATCTTCACTTAATTACTGAGTGGATTATTAGCATACGGCTTTTTTTCACCCCTTCATTTCTTTATATCTTCTAGATTGCGCTGACAGTTCCCTTTCATTGCGTGCTTTAACTCACTGAATACTAAACATTATGCAGATTGCAGCTGAGAAGTACCCAGTCTACTCCAGCCCTCTTCCCCCACTGTCTGTGCTCCGCATCAGCCCTCCTTGAAGGAGAGTAATTTGTAGGTCAGAAATCAATAGTGTGTCTGGGAAGCACATTTGTGGGTTCTCTGCTTTAGACCGAGCAGAAATTAATGTTTTAAATAAGTGCTCATCCTAGAAGGTAGCAAGATGCATTTCTTCATTTTCTTTCATTTCTCTTGAAATAGCCTTCCTTAGTAGGTGCTTCTTGAATTTCTCTTTTTTTTTTCCCTAATTTATCTTCCTAACTGTCCATCAGGTAGCAGTGTTTCTATCTCTCAACTAACAATCATTTTTCCTTCCCAGCCAACACCTCCGCAGAAGGGTGTTGTTAAGCTGAACTCCTTTGTCAGACATACATCCTTATTTATTATTTGTCTGGACAAAATAAATGTGAATGATAAATCACAAAGATTTCTTCCTTGTTTTCTCCCTGCTTCTCTCTCACGCTTCGGAGGCTTGGACACTACTTAGTGCGTGTCAGGATTTCTCCAGCCACCTCTGCTTTCTACTGTTCATATGCTGGCTGTAGAAGTCCACCCCCTGGTCTTAGTTAGGTACCAATGAAGATAAAAAGCTTTTTTTTCTGGTTCTTCTGGTGCCTTGGCTGTAAAGGTGGGTGCTGCTGGAACCACACAGTTCAGGAGGGCTCATAGATGGAGGTGATCTGTTAATACAAAGCTGGCTTCATCTCACTTTTCACAGAGTTTCCTCTCCAATGGAAAATCAGTGTATTAAACATATTAAATTCATTAGAATACTGATTTACCTGGAAGCTATGAGACTTAGGAGCTCGAGACTTTCTAGGAACCTCGACAGACTGAGCTGGCAAAAACCCAGGGAAGACACATTAGTAAACAGCCAATAAACCCCCCAAATTAAGAGGTTACAGAGCACCTTTTCTTTACAACCAGGGTGGCTGCTCATGAGCTAGCCCATGCCTTTGGGCCTGCCCTTGTCTGGGCCAGAGTGTTTCTGGGGCTTCCCAAGGCCTTTGTAGGTGTTTACAGAGACTAATGTGGGAAGCAGAACCCTTTCATCAGTCTCCTTCTAACGGCCAGGTGTCCTGAGCAGCAGAAATAACTGAGCTAATTGGTCCAGTAACAACCATGGCTTGATTTTGGTTTCTCCACCTGGACTATTTTCTTGCTTCACAAGATTCTTCCATGTATTTTTCTTCTTTTCACCCCAAGCATGGTTGTGCTTTACCTCATGCTAACACAGCTGCACTGTCACTGCCAGTGAGCTTTGGTGCAGGGATCACCTTTTCTTCCTGCATCCCAAACCAGAGAGAAAAGCTCGTTAGCCACAAACAAATTAATTCCTCCACTGAAACTGGGGTGCAAGCCACGTGCTACGGTTCAGAAACATTAGGGCAGGACTGTGCCATGAGATCTCAGGGCTAGCACTGATCTCATTAGCTTAGGTACTGAACACAGGGGGGCTGAAGCAGCAGCAGCAGGCTCAGCGTGTGTCGAGACCCCACTGGGGAGGCAGGACAAATAACTGGGTGGTTAACCTACATTGCACTCCCTCCTGCTGTGCCCAGACACTAACACTACCCGGGCTCTTCAGCTTAAAGGTAGCTTGGGTGATTCCCAGTACACTGCAAGCACCTCAGTGGGCTGGGTATAGAAATGTCTCTGGTGATGCTCCTGGGGAGAAAGGAAGGCAACGTGAAAACTGCAGTGTAATGTCACGCAGCAAATGGTAAGTAGGATTTTCACCATAATTGGATGGGTGAACAACATTTTGTGAGCTCCTGCCTTAGTCCATACTTCACACCAGATTTGAAACATCACTTAAAACATAAGCCAGCCCCTGATGGTCTCTCCGCTCAGTTTGCATTATAAGTGAACAGAGCTGCCAACACACTGTGCAAAAATCATAAGGTAAAATCATCAGGCATTAGAAAGTAGTGCGTGGATGATTCTCCTTTAATTATGGTTTGAGGAGTCTTCAGGGGATCACTTTCAAGCTTTTTTCTAAGTGTGAGGACTAGAGATGTTGTTAGGTTTTTTTTTCTTTTTAGATTAAAGCTGATCTTTTACTGCAATAGTGACTTTAAGAAAATGACAGATTTCCTGGAGATGTACAACACACTGATGACACTTGGCAGGACGGGGTGCTAGTGGAGTGTGGCCTGTCAAAAAGCTGGGACCAGTAAGACATCATAAAAGGTTATGAACCGTCTGTATGCCTGCCAAAGATTTTATCTTCCTTTGCCCATACCTGAACTCTGTCTCCAGACTCTATCTTTTTGGTTTGTGTTGGTCTGGGTTTTTTTTTTTCCTACAGGCAGCTACATGTCAGTGTAAACAGAGCAATGTCTCAGGCAGATTTTAATTTCTAGCATTTGCTGAAATGGCTGAACCTTTAAAACATCATGCATTTCCAGCACTGGAGTTGTCATCAAGAGATAAAAAGTACACTCCTGGGCTTTAACCCAAAGCTACAAAGAGTTTGCTTTAAGAAGCACAAACAAATCTTTTGAGGACATGTTAGGGCAAACTGGCTCCCAAATTACCTGTTTCCTTTGCCTGTCAGTCCCAGCTGGCTCTTTTCTCTCACAAGGCAAACTCATTTTACTCTTTCCCATCTTAGAACAAAACCAAAATGACAAACCCATCCCTAGCCCTGTATGCTTCTGTTGCAGACCAGGCTCTTTTCTGTTCAGCACCTGAATTTGCTGTGTGCCCAGTCCAGGATCACTGGTGGTAGGTCCCACCAGCTCCACCCGGTGGCTCCACATCCCAGTTCTTCCCACCCCCCTGAAATCTTGAGATCGTGGTTTCACTCCAAGTCCTCAACTCCTCTTCTCAGTTGTCCTCATGTGCAGTCAGTGGAGGCTTTATGTCAGTGGAGACTTTTTTCCTTTCTGAAAGCAGTGGAGGAGTTTTCCCATGTTCATTCTGGATGTCTGTGAAGATGTCACCAAGCTCTGGACTCAGGCCCCTTCTCTTTAATCCAGAGGACTTCAGTAATTTCACTGATAAATGTACAATGAACCCCTGCTTTATGCAGATCACTGACAAATCTTCCTGTCCACTCTGAGCCCAGACAAATAGATGGAGACACTTTTCTACTTGAGGCCCATCCCATAACAAAACCTTGGCCTGTTCCCTGGAAACTCACAAATCTCTGGTTGTCACCTCCAGGTCAGGTTGGCTAAAGCAGAGCTTTCCATACTCTACCAGACTTGCCTTCTGCATGCTTTTTTCCTATTGCCTTGAACACTAGCACCATCCTGCCTGTAACTCAGATCTCCAGGTCAGCTTGGATCACTTTTTGGACCTTACAGCCTGGGCTGGGTATATGTTTCACACACAATATCTGAAGGATATTCCCTAAGTCATGAATTTGCTAATCTTTCTATGAGAAAGATTTGTTCTCTCCTAATTTTGCATCACCTTCTTTTATCTTTTTTTTTTTCTTTGACAAATTAAACTTAGTCCCAATAGTAGAGAGTTGCTCGGATCATTTTCCCAATCCATCATTTAGATTTTATTATCTCTTCTAGGAAACTTTCTAATGTCATTTGATTTTCAACACAAAATCACCACAGCCTATCTCTGCCTGTAATTTCTTATGGTGTGACTGTGAGGATGCCAGCTCCCACCCACATACCGCTCGCTTCTACTGCTGTCACCTCTCCACTACCTAAACAAGCATCGTCATCCATTTTCCTATATTACCCCTCAAACCAAAAACAAAGGGTCACTGTAAATCTCAGCTCAGTGTCTTCCTTCAGCTCCCTGCCCTGTTGTTCATCATCACACAACACTCAACAGCGGTCAAACACATTTGTGCAGAAACCCCCGCCCTCCACGCTGACTCTATCGTCTCATTTTCTTCTCAAGCAGGACTGTAAACACTCATCCTCCCACTCCAGTTCTCATTTTTCCTCTCAGTCCACTCACCCTATTTTCTGAAACTCAAGTACTTCATGCACCAGGGTTTGGATTGTCCCTCCATACGGAGTTTCCTCTATGGAATTTTGGTAAAGCAGCCTCCGTGGCTCTCAGTGACCGTTCCTGTGCCTCTCCTGTGCTATGTGTATGGCTCCCTGCCTTATGAGAGCATTACAACGAGCCTGAGCTAACTTATCAGCCAGCCCACCTCAGAGCCTGGGCTAGTTTCCCCTGCAGAGTCTCACCTGGACAACACTGGTCAGTTAAGGACAAATGTGCCTTTAAACATCACTTCCTTATAGGTTTCTGCTCAATTTAAGCACCACAGAATCTCCTTCATTTTTTTTTTTTTTTAAGGGAAGAAGAAAGACCTCTTGTTACAATCAATTTGAAAAATACCTATCTTCTGTTGAGTGGCAAGCATCCATCAGTTCCCTGATACCTGAAGGCTGGTTATTTTTAGTGCAGAAGTCAAATTGCTGAAATATCTCACCTATTAAAAGCATCTGCAATTATCCCTATTTTTTAGCAGAGAAGAATTAGGAATATTTTCAGTGTCACATCCTATTGTGTAAATTAACAAGTGAGCTTGGACCTCACCCTTCATTAAAATCTCACTATGGTTCATAATGCAGTGAGATGCTCCTTCCCCCAGGTCTAATCAGACTCAGAGTCACGCAGAGCTGAGTGCCTGTGTTTTTCCTTTCCTCTTCCTTATGCAAGAGACAAACAAGTCAGCCTGGGACGCTGTGTTGTGTTACACTGAGAGCAAACTGCTGAATGGGGTGTTTTCCGTGGAACACTGCTCAAGGGACACTGTCAGCATGGAGAAGAGGTGTTGTGCTCCTTTGTCTCCAGAAACTGGAAACGGTTCCTCTGGCCCCAGCTTACTGCAGCCCAAAACACCAGATACACATGGGCATTACCGAGACCTCCTCTGGCAGGTTGCTGCAAAGAGAGGGTCAGAAATACCCTGGTGCTGTAACATAAAATCAGAGGCCTTATTGAGAGGTTAAAGACACTTCATCTGCAATAGATTTGCTCGAAAATTCAAGTCCAGTTCTAAAAGGACATTTAAAGAAATTCCTTTTAATGCCACAGAGCCATTTTTGCACCCATTTAGCAGGTACCATATGCATACATTATAGTTTTATTGTACGTTGCTCACTAGCATTGCTGAATTTGGATTGGCTGCCATCTGTTTAGAAGCCTGGAAAAAAACCCTGCTATTGCCTGAGACACCATTGCAGGTTAGAAGTTTCTGTGATGTTCTTCAAAACCTGCCTTAAAATATCCTGGAAACCCCAGCTGAAATAGCAGCACTGTACCTGAAAATGTATCCTTAACCTGAGAGGATATTGTTGCAGGTCTAAAGTGATAAAGCAATCTGGGATAATATTTTAAATCTAAACAGCATTATCATCAGTATTAGCAATATCAGAATAGAATATATAACAAAGATACTGGAGGCTTACTGTGCCTGTAGGAAAATGTCAGTATAAAATGTCAGACACAAGTTCTAGGCTGAAAGGGAAAAGCTTCCAACCAGGGAGGATGAATCTGACTGCCTGGATGAGGAGCTGGGTAAGTGAATACTGAATGAGAAGCCACCTTTCAGAAGAGTGCATATGGGGCATTAAAAAAATATATATATATCATCAGAGAAGAACTGCTGAAACAAAAACCTTCTTGTTTTCTGCATTCTCCTCTGCGGATCTCACCACCCTTTTTTCCTTTCTAATCCTTTGGCCCATGTGAAGCTGTTTGGAATATTCCATTATCTCCATAGCTGCAAACAGAAGACAGAAATTAATAAAAAACCAAATGTATTTGTGAGACAGAACATTTTACACATGAAGTCAGGTTCAGAAGTTGAGCAAATTACTCTGAAGCAGTCTTTGATGTAAGTGCACTTGCTTTTGGACTTAAATGTCTGAAATTCCCTCCACCTGGTTGCAGCATAACACGATTTATTACACTCGTTGTGCCTTTTTTCTATTGTCTCAAGGAACTGCCACTAGTTCCATAGAACTACACACAAGTCCATACACAGACTGAGGTAATTTCACCACCATTCCTTATTTCTTGATTATATGGCAAATGCATGAGGGTTTCTAGGACACGTATCATGAATGGTGATGGAGTTTCTTTTTTTTTTAGCTCGACATACCTTTCCCCAAAATCTTTTTCAATAAAAACCTAAGCAATGTGAGGAATTCAAACACCATTCTCCCTTGGCAGTTTGCACAGCTGAATAGAGGATTCACAGTGTGGTACTTATCTCTATCATGCATTTTATTTCACTGAAGAATTCAGGGAAACTCGGAGCTCTGCATCCCAGATAAAATCTTCCAAGGGGATCATCAAATTTCCTGCTATGCAATTTTCCAACTCCAGCATCGCAGACACACGTTGGGTTGAGGTGCTTGCCCCAACCTGCTCTCAAAGCCTATGGTCAGGTGTTTCTTTGGCAGGTTTTGCCTTTTCTGTGTCAAGGCTGTGACACCTGGTGGGAAGGGAGCACTGTCAGCTGGTGGTTCCAGAGGTGTGATATCCTACTAAGAGACTTCCAGCGTAAATATTTGCATTTACAAAGATCAAAATCAGGGGTCTTCGCTATTTACATAAGTAAATGTTGACAGTCACTCATGTAAAGCACACATGTAAAGGTGTAAGCATAACCAAAGCGAATTTGTTTGTAAATGCCGTTGAATTTACATGTGCATTCTGCAGAAGCAAGGGGAGGGTGTTTGTTTTTCCCTTTCTGACTGTTTGCTTTGGCAGAACTTGTGCCATTTCCATCCTTTCTTCATATTATTTTTGCCTGTTTTTTTTTGTTGTTTGTTTCCCTGGGGTATCTTAGCAATGGCCAAGACTATTTTAAGGTCTTTGTGCTAGCAGCCTTCTTTGAAAATATCTGTTTTGCCTTCTGGGGAAAAAAACAAACCAAACAAAGTCAAGCAACAAACCACCAACCAGGAAAATCTCTTTTATTATGTAAAGCAGTTACAAGAAAAGAGATAAATAGGAAGAAAGGAGTAACAAAAGAGAAAGTGTTTCTGAGTCCATCAGTACTGTACTATTTTCCTAATTAGATTCCCCAAAACTGACAAACTAGTTAAATAAATACACACTGAAAAGGTAAAAATGTTACAAAGCATTAACTTGGAGTGACTGGGGTTTTGAAGTGTTTGATCTTTGGAAGTTGGCAGAAGGCAACTTCCAAATACTTGAGGCTGGACTTTCAGCATATTCAGTGAGGAAAGGCTGAGAGCCCTGGGGCTGTTCAGCCTGGAGAAGAGCAGCCTGAGAGGGGAGCTGAGGAATGGTTAC
>JANHFX010007363.1:10614-37529 GCA_027560015.1 Chloroceryle amazona
CTGTTCCTGTGTGGGCTGCCCTGGGTGACCCTGCTCTGGCAGGGGGTTGGACTCGCTGATCTCCAGAGGTCCCTTCCAGCCCCTATCATTCTATGATTTTCTAGGACCAGAATCATTTTTGTGATGGAATACATTTATCAAATATGTACTGTACCCTGTGAGGTTTGTTTTCTTTCTTCTGGAAGATGGTAGACTTTAGATGGAAGAGAAATTTGGCTTAAGTCTCCCCTCTGCCCTCCCTCAGTACTGTATCAGCAGCACTAGATGAGAAATATAGTTGCTGTATTTCATTAGGCATGCACAAATAAAACCAAACTACAAACAAATAAGAACTAAGAGGCTGAATTTTAATGTGAGCAAAGGAGAAATTTTAATGTAAATAAGTGACATAAAAGGATCTTCTGCTGAGTTAAGCTACAACTCCTCAGCTAGAACATCATATTACTAGATACAGAGTAGAAAGCAAAGGAAGAGCAGGCAGAAATTCCATGGTCCTGCACAAGCCTGACTGCAGGCACCTCTGTCCACCTCACAGGATCTCTTCTCACCTTGCAGGACGGGTTGAAAAGCATCACTCAGCCTTGGACTTGGACAGTGTCTGGGTGTAAAGCTGTGAGTTAGAAGTGTTTCATACCATCTCCAGGTCAGCTCCTGGGAAAGAGGAGCAGTTCTCCACTTGATGCTGAGACTCTGGAAATCAGGAGGGCAGTGTTTTCTGAGGGCAGTGTTAGCAGCAGGAATCAGCACAAGGCAGCATTGCCAGTCAGGCAAATTGCAAGGTGGGAATTGCACTGCTCCAGGAGTGGAAGGCAGCACATTTGTTATGCAGTTCCGCATTTTCACAGCCTTAGGCAAGGTCAGGTATAGTCTAAGGCAGCTCCTACAATGGTTTAGCAGGTGGAGGCACCCACAGGCAATAGTTTCAATAACTACACTTTGTTTGGTCGGTCAGTTATTCAGCATATGATTTAATTCTCTAGCTGTGGCACTCAGGTCTCTCCAAATGCATTAATTTCATGTGGTCGTAAACCTCTGAGACCAGTTAAGCTGTTGCCCGTGCTGTAGTAAAGAGTGAGCACTAATTGGTAGGAGCAAAGTGCTGGTCATCAGACCTCATGAGAAGCAGCCCTTTGCCCACTATAATCCTTTGGCTCTGCATCAGCTCCCGCGAAGCGATTTTCCCTTGGGACTCTGCTAAGTGATGCACACCTGGTCATCGGGCTTCAGGTTTCCTCTGCATGTTAACCGGGAATCCTCACACACAGTCCAATTCACACAGAAGCTTTGAAATGCGATTCATTGTTTGAGAGTGGGTTGGTTTTACTGGATGGCAGTGACAGGAAATTATTTGGAGGGGAGGGTGCCAAGGGAAGAAGTTCAGAATCAGCTTTAATAAAGCACTAACACTGTTTATAAGCACAGGGGGATATACAATTAAATCCTAAATGAAATATCAGCTGCAAGTGCAACTAAAAATTAACCACTGATTCCTTAGACAACCATATAGTGTTTCAGATCTCTTAAAAGCTCTGCTAGGTACTGGATTTTAGGCTACATTATTACTGGTTTGGGTTCAGTTTTTCTCCTTATGTCTTTTGTGGAGCTGAAGTTCACTTTAATGTTTTTTGGTCCCTTGACCCCTCCTATAGGAGTCCAGGATTTCAGAAAGCAGGCATTAAGCCAGTACTGACCTTGTTGTGGTAAAAATGCAATAGGTGTAAGTCAAAGATATTGATAAAACAAATTGAAATTACTTAATGATTTGTTTTTAAAAAGGTCAACATTAAAATATAACATTTTTCCTTTGTTTTTTTTTTTAAATGATCTCACTGAAACCAGAACATTGACTGAGAAACTGCAGAGGTCAAGATCTTCAAGCACCATCCAAATCTGCAGAGGGATGGTTGTGTTTTTACAGAGCTAGGCTCTTCCGTCCAAGTGTCCACACCAAAAATAGTTTTCTCCTTTTCCCTGGTACTCATTATTCAGTGTCTTCTGGAGAGATGAACCCTGCACCCACCAGCTGACTGGTCCCCAGTTCCCCAAATCACACCTACGCTTCACTTTGCTGCGAGAGCACGGGGTGCACGGCAGGACACGTGGATGCGGGGTCTATTAATGGCTTTCAAGAGAAAGTCTGGATTTTAATACACTGTCTTTATTTATCCCACTGCTTCATATAACACATTTGTCTAAGTGGGCAAAATTATACCTGACAGGTATAAAACCAGATGCCTTTCAAGACAGCATTTTTCTCCTGAGAGTGTGGGCTTCTGGGATTTCCCAGACAAACTCTTTCCCTCCGCACCTAAGAGATGTACACCCATCCCCTCCTACTGGGATTTGGCAGCAGCTCTAGATCATCCCCTGTGATTTCAACCATGCTTATATAGACCGACGAGCAAGACGTAAATATAAAATGAGCATGGGTTTAGATCTTCTGCATTATATTGGCAATAAACACAGTGTAGGTGACACTGCAGGTTCATATCTTTTAATTGTTTGTGTTCTTTGAAACTAATTAGTTCTGTATGTGCATATTTTATAGGTTGCACATGTACACATCCAAGACAGGTATCTTTCTATCTGTGTATACATACACAGAGATATGTGCAGGCATATATGTAGTACACACACGTGTGACTGCGTTTTTTGTTTACTGAAGAAAATGGCAAGATCTCAGAGTCCCAATTTGACTAAATGCCCTTTCCATATCTAGCACCATGTTCCTGGTGTTAAACAAACTTCCAATATAATCTGAGTTAGGAGCTAAGACCAAAAAATCAAAACCAAACCCGAAAACAAGCAAAGAAACAAACAAAATAAATAAACAAAAAAACACAGACAAATGAAATAAAACAAAAGCAACAACAAAAATAGCATAAAGCTTTATTTGTAGGTCAGTATCTGTTATAAAAATGCAAAATGCTGCATCTCGTACATGTTTTGACACTTCCCTTTTGCATCTGTGTTCCTCGTCATTCTTTAGTAACAAACCTAAAAAAGAAAAGGTTTTATTGGAGGAATAGATAAATCCAACTGCAGGAAAACTCCTCCAGATGACCCTTGTTCTCAGATACAAAACAACTTCTTTTTTCTTCAACTGCTCTATGGCTATGAGTCTTTAAGGCCTCTTTCTCTACCCATTAAGGTCAATGCACAACTGTTAGTAGTTCTGATGTGTATGAGCTTGACCAAGGTGCAAATAAAAGGAAAACCAAAGTGATCATTTTACATTGTGGGTGCTAGTGAGTCACTCTCTTGAAATCTGTTCCTTCTCAAGCCTAAAGAAAAGACATAGATAGCAGACACTTGTTGTTGAAGACAGTCTTTAGGCAAGCACTGTGACAAGGAGAAAATGTATGGTCCTACCACATGGTGCAGATATGCATTTAACAATTCAATACATTTTATCTGAATAGGGGACTTTACTGAGGGTAGTACCTAAAGGGGGCTTACAAGGAAGCTGGGGAAGGACTTCTGACAAAACTGAAAGAAGGTAGATTTAGATTAGATCTAAGGAAGGAGTTTTTCACTGTGGGTGGTGAGGCACTGGATTACCTAGATGGACAAATTGTGGATGCCTTCTCCCTGGAAGTGTTTAAGGTCAGGTTGGATGGGGCTTTGAGCAACCTGGTCTAGTGGAAGGTGTCCCTGCCCACGGCCTGCCATGGGGAGTTGGAACTGGATGATCTTTAAGGTCCCATCCAATCCAAACCATCCTATGATTCCATGGGTTAGCAAATATAATTTTTACAGGAACTCAAAATATGGGATATACACACAACTTCTTGAGGTCCTGGTAAAACTAATGCTAAGTGGTTCAGGTGATGGCTACTAGAACCAAATATCTGTAAAGTTTGCCTCTACTTAGCCTAGGGTTAGGGATTCAATTAGAACAGCTTTCTTGAATCCCAAAAGCAAAGATAATATGCACTAAAGTGATAGGAACTACTTACATCAAAGGGGTGTTGGTGGTGAGGAGCACTGCACACTTCCACTCACATCGTGAACTGACCTCTTCGGGGCTCAGCCAACCTTAGGAAGTGCTTCAAGGTATGAACTGGAGAGCAGCCCAGGCCATAATCAGAGGCAATATTATTAGCCCAGCACCAAGTCTGGAGAAGAGCAGAACTGTATCCCAGAAAGGAGCCGTGGCCCTTGAGCAAACCCAGAAGAAAATGTCATTCGCTGAAAAGTTGGTGAAATAATTAACAAACACTGTCTCTAAGCTCGAGTTTATTGCCAAGAGAGCATTGTATCAGCTGGGGACAGACACCTTCTGCCAGCCAGAGGAGCGTTTCTGGGGCAGGGACAGTTCTGGGAACAAGGCATGCAAGGAGAAATGTGGTGCTTCCCTTTACTGCGTGTAAAAGAATCAAAAGTTGGTTATTCAAAGCTTTTCTTCATCAACTTTGGATAACACCTACTTGTTCCTAATTGCCTGACATTATGCCTGCCTAAATATATATTGCTACATGAGTAGGAGTAAGCAAACCACCACTTAATGCAGAGATTTGAAACCCTCTTGGTTGAGAAAAACACAGGAAAGATTCAACCTCATTCCTAAAGCAAAAGATCTGTGTTTTTCTTCAGGAAAGGACTTCCCTATTTTCCCTGAAAATGCAGCTGTGCTTCAAGAAGTCAAACTACAGACAGACAGACTTTTGTTTGTAGCCCTCTACTCTGAAAGAGGACTTGAGATGATGCTGGGAACACGCAGCATATCCTGTCACTGATCCCTCATTGCTTTGGGCACATCTGGATGGCAGTGGATGGCAGCCACACTGCATTCTTCACAAAAAGCTTTGAGCCTTAAAAAGCTGAGGAGAGAAATACTAAAAATATTGTTAAAAATAATTATTAATGAAAAAAAAACCCAACTATTTTTCATGTGGTACATCTCTTTCTTTATAATTTTCAGGTTTTACTGGGAAAAACAAACCAAAAACCTAAAGCTGATCAGCCACCCTCTTATCTCCAGCTGACCACCAAAAGTCTGCTTCTTACAAAAGAATGAATTATTTCTTTAAATACTGACCTGTTCCTCAAAATAGTCTGCTGGCATCTCCTCGTGATCAGTGCTGCTTCAGACTTGCTTCTTCACCCATCAACTGGACAATAGCTCCAGCCATTACCTTTGCATACTCCTTGCTTTTCTAAACCAAGCTATTTCCTCTTCCCATCAGCTGATTAACTGCTTGAGGGCTGTGATTACTCCTATCTCTTCCTTCTCTGCAAAGTAAATTCTAAAAGGCAAAGTATTCACTACTTACTTACTCAACTCCACTGCAAAACTCTTGCAATTCAGAATGATCATACTTTTAACACGCTGCTTCTCAGCACGTCCTGTATGCTTTAGTCTACAACATTAAGAAACCAAACCAAACCAAAACCACCACACTACAATTCTAATCTTAACTGAAGACTTCATTCTAATTGATTAAAATTGTCACTAAAATGCTGAAAATGTTCGTATGCATTTTAAGAGTATCATGTACGTGAGTTTTTAATATTAAATAGAACTGAAACTCGTGGATTGGTTGGGGTTATTTTGAATTCTTAATGGACTGTTTCTCATCTTTTATTTGAGCTGTGATAATGTCTACCTACTCCACCTATAAACCACACATGAGAATTGGAGCTACTGCTTTGCAAAAAGCATTGAAACATTGGAAAAAAGTTTGTGCAGAGACCTGATTGCCCAGTTCTTTGAAATGAGCAAATATTCATTCAATCATAGGTGGGTTAGAGTAAGCCTATAGCTATGCTGATGAAGTGAAGAATCAAATAGAACTGCAGTTTGGGAAGCCTGTGCAGCTATCATCTTAATTTATTATATCCTTGGGTTTATACCTACTTCAACTGCTGACAGAAGTTCACTTAAGTATTTTTAGTTTAAGAAAGCTGCAGGGAGGACAAAGCAAAAAATAACTAAAAAAACCCCAAGCAAACAAACAAAAAACATTCTAAACAACTGGTAAAACTGGAATTTGATGGGTAAAGATGCTAGACTTTCTCTACCTTTGCTACTTGCCCTGACAACAGAAGCAACTATTCCCAAGAATGATAAAGGCCACAGTTAAGTCTGCAGGAAGCTGCGGGCAAATAGGCACTTTCTGTAGACATTATATTGATGCTTTCTAACCTGGAAGAAATATTACATTTAGGAGTTAGAAATATTACATTTAGGAGTTAGAAAATCAGCAACAGCGTTCGGAAATATTTCAGACTTCAGGATAAATGATGCTCAACCAGTTGCATAAAAATATAGCTACCAGCCTGTCATGGAAAAAACAACAACAACAAAACAGCAACAACAAACTCACAACAATTAAAACCTCCCTATAGTTTTAAGCAGGCTCATTACTCATTGAAATACCTGGAATAAATATATTGTACCAGCCAATCCAGACAATTTGTCTGGATTTAGTTACTGTCACATAAAAGCAGTTTTTAAAAGGTGGAGCAAAGTTATCATCACTTGGATAACAAGAGTTCGTATTAGTAAGGCAAAGTCGGTTGAGAAACAAGATGCAAAAAACTTTTGTTTCAAAGTCTGTCCCGATATCTGAAAATACTCATTTTGTATTATAAAATCCCAAGAAAAGTGAGGATTATTTTCGACTATACGCAGATGATTACAGCTCTGCAAAATGTTAATTCCTTTGGGTTCAATCTAAAGACACTTAAAGCAGATATTTAAGCTGCACAAGTGTTTATCTTTGCATATCTAGGTCTTAAACGTGTGCTAAGCTCTTTAGTTGCAAAGATACTCATGCACCTAACTTTAATATATATTTTAAATACTAAATAGAAAGAAGGCACTGGTAAATATATATATATGGGTGCGTGTAGGTATGTTCGTGTCTGTATTTGCATAAACAAGCTTATTTCAAATTATATACTGAGCAAAACCTCATATTGGCAGGAGAGGCAGAAGAAAAACCCAGTATCACAGGTCAACAGCAGCAGAGGCTACGCCTGCAACAAAGTAGAAATCCTGCAAATAGATAGCCATTGTCTCCCTGATGAGCCATATCTACCCAACAACCCAACTTCCATCTCCATTATCAGTTATTGAACAGATGGCTGTTCACAGGACTGGGTGAATAATGCAAACGAGTGTTTGCAAACATTGGTTCAAAGTCTGAACGGCTGTTTGATTCAGACTTGTTCATCCACTTGTTATTCAGTGCTCACAAACATTCATGCTGAATGGGTTTCTCTTCACATGGATGTTTGGAGAATGGGTCTTTTTCATACAAAACCCCATATTCATGTGCAAACAAGGACATTTGTGTGTGAACAAGGGTGTTCCCTATTCACCATTGGTTATTTGGGCTTCTCTACTATTATTCCCCTTTCTAAAGTGTTTGTTGTCCACTCAAGGTGCATGACCTAGGTGATCAAATACAAATCAAAAATAAAAGTAACAAGCAGTCAAATTAAGCAGTTCATCACGGTCCATATCTATTAAATGTAACCTTGTCAAAGTAAAGACAACTCGTAGATAGATAATCGAGGGAGAAAGGACAACGTATGAATGAGCATCTCCCCAAATTTATAAGTATCTGCAACCCCTCTAGAAATCAGTGTATATTTAGTGCAGCCCACTTACCTAAATGCGAGCCCCCCAATCTCGTGGGGGGTTGCAGCTCAAAGGGTGGTCAGAAATCGCTGCGTTTGCTAACAGCTGCCAGTTGCCTGCCTCCTCCCTTCTGCTGGAGGTGATCGGCAAAATGAATTGTCGGAGTTTGCCCGACCCGAAGTGAGCACTCACGCAGGCTACCTCGGAGTAGCTCCAGCTGTGACCCAGCTGTGATCCCAGACCAGGAGGCTATGTGGTCCTGGACCCCTGGCAGGAGGCTCTCGTTTTCAGATGGATCAACTCAGTGACTGCAGTCCTTGCGAATGATACCTTCTGACAGAGCTCAGACTGGGTCTGTAAGAAGATTTTTGATTATGGCAGTTGGAAACTCTGTAAGAAAGTGAATATCTAGAATATCTGGATTGAAACGTCTATCTAGATGTGAATACATGATTGGCTTCTTCTGGTGACACAATTCTGAAGGTCCAAGACTTTAATCATAGAAAACAGCATAACCAATGACATCATTATCTAATACCAGTATTTTAAGCCATTCATTCATCTTTTTTTTTTAACTTTTACAGTTTATGAACATTAATATTCTGAAATTAAGTTTCTTTCTGGGAGCTAAACTCCTTTTGAGAGTACAGATGAGATCGAGCGTTACATTTCACTATCCTGGTCTCTATTACTGCAGTTTTTAATGATTTTATTTTTTTTTTTCAGCGCTCGAGAAGCAAATGTAAATTTGGAATGAGTTCTTTGAGCCTTATCTGAGAAAAAATGCTAGATGTGAAAAGCCTGCTCTCACACCCTGATACTACAAGACCACTAAGGTAATGCCCTTTATTATGTGGCTGTCAGTTACATAAGAGCTCATTATGAATTATTAAACTGTAGAACTAAAGCTACAGCAGATAGCAGTGGGCTATGAAATCCAGGCACTTCTGTGACCAGGACTTGGTAAGCGTGTCTTTGTTGTGTCTACTGCTTAAAAGCTTTGTGGATGACTGTCAGAAATTTAGTATTGCCCTGAACTGTAACCTCTGCATGGTGCCATCGATAACCAAGTGACCTGCTGCAGCTCATTAAAGTTAATGGAATGGAGCATTTGCTTCTAATTGTATTCATCAGCAAATTAGACTCACTCTTCCGATGGCAGTGAGAGAGAAGAATACAGTTAAGTAGTATGAGTGAATAAAGTATGTTCTTCTGTATGTTCCTCTGCTCAAACTCATTGAGCATCTCATGAGCACAACTAGAGTGAGATGCCTGTTACAGGAGAACACGTTTTTTACACATGTAAATTGAAGAGGTTTAACACTTTAGGATTCTTTTTCTAAAGTAAGTGCTAGGAAAAGTGCTTTTTTAGCTCATACTGCCTGAATTCCTTCTCAGGAAAGACCTCAGCTCATCAAATATTGTGTTCTGCTATTGCAAATTAGTCACATACATCAAGAGATATACTGTTAGAACACATGCTGCAGTGTATTAATAGCACTGCGCTCCTAAAATTATTTTATCATCTAAAAATAAGTATCTAGTACTCGTCATTGCTTTCCAAAACACATCGAGATCATAGGAAGTCGCACATGTTACTTAAAAGCTACATTTCTAAGAAGAAAATATCCTCTTTATGGAAGCAGCCTATTCATTCTAAAGCCTTGGGAGAGGTAACAAAGGGACGGTGTTTTTGGTAGGAGTACCATATACTCTTTATTCAGGCTTTGGGTTATCTCAAAACCCTTATATTAAATGCAGACAAGGTCCTGAACTAGTGCGTGGTCAGAATCCTTTTCCATAATACATGTTGGAAACCAAGAAATATTTACTTATGCATTTTAAAATATGCATTCCTGGTTTAGATTGACCAAGCAAGGCACTTTATGAACCTTGTGGTCTTACCACTGTCATGTTCATCTTTCCTTACAAGGTATTCTCACAACACAGCTTTTAAACTCTTGGGACACAGCATCCCATACTATGGGACCTGCTCTTGTAGTGACAGCAAAACACAAGTCATAAGAGGCTATCCTGGATTGTAATGCTTCACTGGCCCCAGTAATTTCTGTTGATATTAAATAACTGATGGGCCCAAGAGGCCACCCAACTTTAAAAGATATTAAAAAATGAATGAATATCTGAGGTACAGTATAGAGTATTTAGTAAGTAGTTTAAAAATGAAATGGCCAAATCCTTTATTCATTGTACACAGAATACATATTTCTTTCCCCCAACTTATGCATTGTATATGGCTCTGAATAGTGCCAGCACTCATGTGCAGATTCAGATATCACCAAAGAATATTTCCTTCCAGATTTGGCTGGTTTTTACCCAGACCCTTGTCTCTGTGGTTTGAGACCTAAAATACCATGGAAGAGAAAGGAATTAAAGGGAAGCTGAAGAGCTGCAAACTGGCCACAGTTCTTACACTCCCCTATATCCACAGTGGACATCATCTGACCTACAAGCAGCACCAGCTGGGGATTGTGCATCTGCCCCACATAACTGCATCATGGTGGGGTTCTCTCCTGCAAAAACAAACTGGAGCCCACAAGAGATGAGAAAATGTGGGGGTGGGCTATGGCAGAAAGCAGTGGTCAAAAGAGGGCACCTGCTTTTCCATACCTCTGCTGGAAGGGATGAATCAAGCCTTAGGAAATTAGAGAGGAATGTGCTTCACTATTCACATGCTCAGAAGTGAATGCTAGCTGCATGGATTCAAAGTCAAGACTGCTCAGGTTCAACAGATTTTAATTTATAGATGTGGAACTGACATTTTTGTTGGCAAACTGTTTGGAGCTGCAGCAAGAGTCAAAAAGGATGAGCAAACAGGGACTGAACTGACTCTTTACTTAAGTACTGAGTTAGTTACACTTATTAAATGTTAATATTCTCCACTCTTTCTTGCCAAAGGAAGATAATATCAAGAAGCTAATACCAGGTATTTCTGACCTGCCCATACTATGATTTACCACAGATCTGATGAACATCTCCTGAGGAGATGTGCTGTCCAGATTTTTATAAAGTCACCATGCTTGTCCCAGCAGGATCTCAAGTGCTGATAAAACTGCTGTTCCCCAGCAAAGAAGCCCACACAGGCAGGCAGAGCAGGAACTGGGTGATCCATCACTAACAAGACACTTAACCACCTCTTCTGATTTTTTTATTCTGTAGCTTTTCATTCTTCTTTTAATACACCTGACTAAGGGTGGATTCCTCTCTTACCAAGCATTGATCTAAACCTTTAAAAATCAGTATCCGCTCCCCTCTCCCCACTGTGCCAGAGCCAGCAGTGCTCCAGAGCTCGCATCAATACTATTTGGGGAAAAAGGATAGCCAGTAGAGTGCAACATTTTTGTGTGATACATCAGGAGGTATTTTCAAGCTGTTAGATGGACAGGTAGAGCTAATTTTACTTCTTTTGTAGTAGCTGAAGAACGGGCTGACTGGAGAATTTTCCATGAAGTATTTTACCATTCTCTTAAAAGTCTCTGTCTTGAATTGAATGTTTCAATACTTGAAGTTAAGCATCTGCTTCAGTGCTTTCCTGCATGAGGGCCTGTACTTCCAGCTCCTGGACTTATTTGATTGCTGGTTAAGTCACTTAACACCCTTACGTTTTGCTTTCTCCATCTGCGAAATGTGGAAAATTAAATTTAGCTATCTTATGGTGGTAGGGAAAGTAATTAAAAAATGTTTGTCAAGCACTTTGAGATCATCAATTGTACCAGTCTGGCATACAACAGATGTGATTCTATCACACCACAGAAAACAGTGTTATCAGATAGATCCCTCTGTGTCTGTGATCAGGTGTCCACTCGGAAATGTGTTGCTGCATGAGACACAGAACTCAGAAATCTTGCTTGCAGTTGAAAGACTGGCAGGAAAGTTTGGTCTTGTTCCCCCTCCAGAGAAGACATCTGCCTATTTAAAGGAAATTAAGGGAGAGGTCAACAGCATTTTGTGTTCTATCTGACTGGGAGCGGGATGATAAAGGGAAACAGGTTCTGCCACACTCCTTCAGGTACCACTGGGTAGCAGCAGCTGCTGGCCTTGAGCTGCTTCTGTGCCCGAAGGCTGGGTGTGAGCCACCAGCTCTTGTACAGACTGAGCAGGGTGTGGGGTGTAAGGGCACCCTGGCACCTCCCAGCTGCTTATCAGTCCATTCAGCTCAATCACCACCATTCTCCTTAAAAACAAGACCATTCTCCTACTTCCATTACAGGTCTAGGTAACAAAACCAGCCAGGATAACACAGAGCGATGACTGACTTCCTAATATGTCATGAATATTGAATATTCTCCTGAATTTCCCCTTTTCTAAGAAACGGTAATGAATCCTATTTTCATTAACATTTAAGCATCTATTTGAGTCACCTTTTAGATGCAGCCATCCTTTTTTATTATTATTAATAATAAATTTGTTTTATTATTTTTTTTTTATTCCTTTAGGCAAGAGCTCCGTGTCATTCTGAGTGAAGATTCTGGGTCCCCGGGGGTATGTTTTGGAATAAATTCATGATGCTCTGCTGTGCTATGCTTGGAGAGAGTGAACTGTCTACAGTGAACTCCTGTTTGAATCTCTCCCTGGATGTCTGCTTCATCCTTGAGAAAACCAGAAGTCTAGAGCTAGCTGGAAAACAGTTGTTTTCCTATGAAAAAAAAATAAGTTTTACACAATTATTAAGAAAAGAAAGGCTTATGGAGATTTCTCTTTTACCATTGGCTGTTCATGTCAAAGGAATTTCCTTACCAAAAAACCCCCCAAAACAAAACATATTCTAGGATGAGTTACTTGTTTGTTTGTTTTAACTCAACTGCTACCCACTTATCAATGAAATCTGCTTTACTATAAGTTTTCCAATCAGCTCTGCCCCATCAACATCCTACCTAGAGGAATGGAAAAATATATTTGTTTCCCTCTATTATTTTTTTTTTAATTAAAAAGCATGAATGTCCATTGAGTAAACAAACATTACTTTTCATCTACATGTCTAAAAGTATTGATATACACACTGAACTCAAAGACACGTTGTCAGTACCAGACCCATTTAACCTATTGTACATTGGTTCGTAGCCATCAATAAAGATGGTTTAGTAAAGATATCATAACTGGCCCTAATTCTGCATCTGATGGCATAACTCAAGGCGGTAGACTATGATGACTTTGTAAAATGGTTTGAGAAAGGAAAAAGTCCTACAGGTATCAGTTTTCAAGGGTAGAATATATGAACTTGTGAAGAAATTATTTTTCTATGCTCTATTTTTTTCTTTTTCCTTTTTTTTTTTCTTCTTTCAATTCTTCTGGTTCAGTGGGATAAAAATCTTCAAAACAAAACACCAGGGCATAAAAATGCCATTAACATGAATAAAAATAGCATGGGTAACTCCTTAGTGACAACTGACTTCACAGTGTCAAAATCACACGATTTTATTGACCTAGTTGAATTTCTTCCCCTCAGAATCAGAAACTTAGGCGATTTCCTGCAGGAATGTCTGTACAGTTTTAGTTTAGTTTACTCATTAATGTTTCAAGCCTTTCTACCACAAAGGAACAGACACATGAAAGTGAAAATGTACCTTTTTTTCACAGCAGGGAGCCTTCATAATGAAAACTTGGCATGCACACCTGAGGAGAACAGTAAAGCTTATAGAATTTACATATGAGGATTGTAAAGCTTTTTTTTTTCTTCTTTTTTTTTTATTTTTTTTTTATTTTTTTCAGCTGCAGAAGAGAGTAAAAAGAGAATATGTGACATTTTGGCACGAAGGTTATCAGCAAGACATAAATTTTACTTCTGTGTTAAAGATGATGAGAAGACATGCAAATATGTAATTTTAAGTGTTCTGGGTATCTATGACATTTTTTTTTCCCTGTACATCCATGACAAATAGTATTATTGGGGTTTATTCTTATCTTTCTCCAGGGTGCTGTATAGAAAGGACTGAGTTCAGGATCTAGGGGGAAAAGCTCCCATTCATTTCAGTGGGAGGTGGTTGAAGAGCCCAAAGTGGTGAGAAATGGATTTGAAAACCTGGGATGATTTGTGTTTAGAGGCAGCTAGTTACAAGGTTGCACATTTTCCCTCTTTCATCTACTTCTCAAAACTGGGTTTCCATTTCAATTCCTGCTGGTGTTTGGGAGAAGGACTTATTTATCATCTACAAATCAAAATAAAGAAAACGGAAATTAAATGAATTCAGCTATTTCCTTCCAAATAAATGTAAGACATAGGCAATTAAGGCACCTAAAGGTACCCATAAAAACTGCAGATGATGCTCTCTCAAATTCATGGCAAAAACTTTCATGGCAAACAAGCCTCTGTAATCATTTACTGCATTTTATAATTTATATCTTATTTTCTTGCTCTGAATTTCCACGCACCATGGCATCTATAACAACTCAGGGTATTTCTATTATCAGCAGGTTAAGTTTTCTTTACAAGTCATCTGTAAGTAA
Organism: Chloroceryle amazona; assembly: GCA_027560015.1. Lineage (NCBI taxonomy): Eukaryota > Metazoa > Chordata > Aves > Coraciiformes > Cerylidae > Chloroceryle > Chloroceryle amazona. The sequence continues at coordinate 24,668 of JANHFX010007363.1, forward strand.
TTCACCTGTGGGTATTATTTAACTGCTATATTAAAAGGAAGAAAAGAAAAAAACAAACCAAACCAAGAAAAAAAAAATATTAATCCCTGAAAAATGCCAAACAGAACAAAACAAAGCCTTTCTTACAGCTTAAAACCAAACCTGAGTTCTGAGCATCACCTGATTTAATCCTCACGGGGATATCAACTCACTTCATCTGCCTCAGCTTCCCCATTTTTATGCTGGGAATAAAGTCATGTAAAGTCATGCTTCCCCTCATGAAATAGCCTAGGTATTGTTAGAAGTTGCTAATTTTTATTCTATAGATAGATAAAAGCAGTTGGCAACAGAAAGAGATTTAAAGGTATATTGCCAGCACAGCCCCTTTTGTTTCATCTCTAAAATAGCACGAATCATTTGTGCTAATGAGTCATGGGGACATTTCTATTTTTTTATCAGTAATTCATTCTCTGTTTTCTGCTGGAAGGAGGGATCTCTTTCTATGTCTGCAGATACCTGACTAGTTCTCAAAACTGGTGAAAAATTTCCTCTCTATCTCCTCCATTTTATATGTTTTCACTTTTCTAATGCTATAACTCTAAATATAATTTTTACATGTCTTTTAAGGTCTCCTTGTAGCCCAGAATAGCCGCCTGCTATCAATCTTGGGGAAAAAAAAAATGCATTAATTGACATGGAAAGGGAATCAGAATTTGTCTAACCAGGTACAAGTAGAAAGTATTTCTGAAAAAGGAAGTCAGACAAAAGAAGGTATATAATGAACAAATGACAACCTTTGAACTTACAGTTTATTCCATTAACCACAAATATAAATTATAGCAGCTCTGATGCTTCTAAGTGTTTACAGCTGGGTAATGAGTTTTGGACAAAACAATGTCTCCTTCCCACAAAAGAAGTCAGTCATTTCACACTGCAACTGCAGTTTAATTCCCAAGGGGACATGAAACCTTTTAAGTGAAGTGGTGATGGCTCCTTTGCCTCGTTTGAGAGAAAAAAAAAAAATAAAAAGCCCCCAAACCCCATAAACTTGCATTTAGTTCATTCCACAGAATTGTAGCAAAGCCTTACATAAAATTATAAAATTAAAGAAACAATTAAAACAAGCAAATAAAAGAAATGAAAGAAAATGCTTCAAGAGCATCTCTTAATATCTGATCGGAAGCAAAAATGAATAAATCTTCACCCAAAAGGCAGATCTTCCACAGGCAATCATTTTCAGGAAGGAAAAAGCACAGTCGAGGGAAGAATTTTGCACAAGTGAAAAGGAAAAGGAATAGACACCCTGATAATGCACATCTTGCATCCTGTCCTTGACCGTGTGTATCCTACAGGGCTCGAGTTCCCTCTTGACTCCATCCTGGAATAATCAACGGTGGCACCAACATCACCAGCAGGTTCATGAGTCTTTGTTCCTGGAGAGTTTGGCTGAAGCAGCGCTGGCTGCTGAAGACCAAGGGGCACTCGCTGCTTCTACAGACACTTCAGGGGAAGGACAAATCACTGTTGTAATGAGAAGCATGGGATGAGAGAGCTGCCTTGCAATGAAGGAGCCCAGTTTAGCCCACAGCTTGCTGCAGGAGAGTGCTACTCCCTCCACCGAGAAGCTGTCCACTAAAATGCTGTTTCTGGTCCTCCAAGCCAAACATGGCTCAGGCTGGGGAGATGAGGATTGTAGAGGCATGTGCTCTGAGGAGGAGGCATGTGCCTGGGATGTGTGCACCAAAATGCAGTCAACTGGTGCACACTGCTGCAAAAAAAAAGCCCTGTCATGTTGAAACCCCCAGGGAGGCTGGTGAATATTACGTGGGACAGAATACCAGATCACTTTCCTGAAGGTACCAGTGAGCATTAAAGCATTTTATGTACCTGTTTATATTGCAACACAGGATCGACCCCAAAGTGATTTTCCCAGGAGGAATTTATCTGAGATCAAAGTCATGGTGAAAGACTTGAGGTACGGCTCTAGAGAAGCCACTAAAAGAGAGATCCTCAGAGCAATTTAGTCACCTAACCCCTTTGAGGTCAGGGAGATCTGAGCATTTTAATAACTGGGGGAATCTGGGAGTGGGACCGACCTTCAGTAAACATCATTATATTTTTGATTCATAGTACTTCCTTTCCATCCTGGCACTCTTTTATCTTGCTGACCAAAACTAATAGAATCTCTAGTCAGTTCCTAGAAATAGGGTTTATTTATTTATTTATTTATTTTAAGAGATGAACAGTTTCAAGATGTACTTTGAGAAGGAAAAAATAATAAGTAAACAAATTAAATTAAAAAAAAAAAAAGAGCCAATATTTCCAAATATCTGCTCTCTCTTCCGTAGTAGAAAATGAAAAGCAAATTACAGCATTGCCAGGTATCAGTCCAAAAGCTTGCAGGAAAATGAAGCTCAGTCTCATATGTGAGAACCTATATTCTCCATATTACATCACGGATGGCCTTAAATTCGTCTGGCTCAAGGTTGTCCTGTGATTGGTATTCAAGTGGAGTGGTAAGTGTGTGCTCTCTAATCCCTGCAACACATGGTAATTTTTTCATTCTCTCTCCGTCTCCACCTGTTCCATGGTCCAGTGGAGGGCTGCAAATCCTATCAGGGGAGTGCAGCACTGCTAAGCCTGCTTCCCTGGCTCCAGTCCATCACATGTGCACTCAGGCTGCAGAGCACTGAGCCAGCTGCAGCCCAACGATCATGTTATCAGATGACGGATGGCTTCATATCAGGTGTTTAAACTGACGAGCTGCCCCATCTGGTAAATGATTTGGGAAGTCTGGCCTCGCTTGATGAATGGAGAAAGTGACAATGCCAATCAGTGTGACCCCTGCAGCTTCCCCGCTGCCGGCCCAACAGCCACAATCAAGTATATCCCACTGGTTTACTTTTTCAATCCCATTGTCACTCTACTGAGACCTACTGTCACTAAATTGCCACTAAATTATATCATTAATCCAAATATTTTCCTTGTAAGAACCTTCACAAAATGCATACCACACCTTCGGCAGGGCTGGAAACCAGGTTAAGTTGACAGAAGATGATGCAGTTATAGATGCTGGGGGGGCTTGTTACAGACAATTCTGGTAAGCAGGCCAGCGACACAATTATTGAGGCACTTTTTCTTGCTCCCTTGAAATTAAAAAAATCATGGGGCTGAGCATCAAACAGCAGGGGGACGTATGACGGACTAGATTCTCACCCAGCACTGATTTAGAAAATCATGTACCCTTAAAAAATGTGACAAATTCCCTCTAACTTCCTTTAGACATTTGAGATCCCGTCCTCAGTATGTTAAGAAAACACATTACAGAAGAAGTGACTGCAAACCAACACCGTTTAAAACGACTACTGAAGAACCATCTCTTAATGCAGCATTTAATGCCTATTAAAAAACTCCACCCTGTTTTCATTTCAAATATTATTAGTTTATTACTTAAGCCTGGGAAAGAGGAATTACATAAAGATGGGAGCTTGCACTTAAGAGCATTGTTCCAGTGTCAGCCATGTACTGTATGGGTTGGTTTAGTTGCATCGTGTATCGCAAGCTGGCTACTTATTGTAATAGAGATCAAATGCTGGAGACAGGGCAGAGAATATGCAGGCAACAAAAACAATTTTCAGCACAATATTTATTTTAATCAGCAATTCAAAATGATTTAACTGGAGTTGTGAACAATCCCAATGCCATTTGGGTTTTGTTCTCAACTTAAAACTCTATTTTTCTCCTCAGTCCCTCGATACGTGTGGGGTTTTGCCCATCCCTATTAGAAAACCACTTTCTTCAGGAGCAAGCAGCAGTGAATAAACTAAACAAAAGAGATATCCTAATGAAAATGACAGCACAGCAGGTACGCTTGTGATTTAGTGTCATTTCTCTTTGCATGCTGCAAAATTGTCAAGCATTTCAGGTATAAAAAGCAAAACCTTCTATTCCATACAGGATAGCTGCTGCAAATTGGCAATGTGTAGCTATTTTAATAACAAGGCAAACAGCAGCAGCTACCTGAGGTATTTATCAGCCTGCACATTTACTGGGGATCATTCATGATCATTCCTTTGTGTACCATAGTACTTATTTGTGAATTTGCATGCTCCTGGATGTATAGAGAGAGTGTACAAGGTGATTTATGTTTTCCTAAGTTGTCCAAAGCGGTTTTATCACTGAATCAGTGGCTAGCATTTCAATTTTATTGGTTATCTTTACATAGGTCTGCCTCAGGTAAAATCCTATCATACTTAGGACGTAAGGAACGTATTCAGTTATTAACCACAGAGCTGGGGAGGCATAGGTGATGATTCTCATGTGTTCTAGAATGATGACATTCATTGTTCATATTGGCTTACACAAATGTTCAGGGGTATATTGTATTTGCCTTAAAGATGTCAGAATGCTATAAGAAGACAGACTGCATTAAAAAGATCAGCAGGATTTAATTTTTTTACTAAACGAGACACATGGTGAGGTTCAGTGGTTGTGCAGCCACTGGTTGTGCTGCTTCTTGTGCCTGTCCTAAGACTAAGGGGCAAGTTTTGATGCTCTGATAAGCTTTCCTCTTGTACTGTTTCCTTTCTTTCCTCGTAGCAGCATTGCAGTGCATAATAGCAAGTCTAACACTTGTCCTCCCCCCGAGAGGATTGGAGGTGTAGAGTAAGAACTTGCATAAATTAACGGCAGGAATGTCAATATTTAGTGGGAAAACCCCAGATGGAAGTCCAAAGCCAAGAGAGAAGGGAAAACGAGAGGATGATATTTTGCTTCCTTTCTCTCTCACCCTTCCTTCCTTTTATATCTCCATCAGACAGGAAAGATATTAAGAGCCACAAGGTCTGGTCTAGGATTGCTGGGTGCTGATAATGGCCAGTGATTTCAGTTTGAGTCTTGAGGAACGCGGAAGCTTTGACAAAATCAGCTTTTTGTAAACAAAGCCTATATAAAAGTCAAATTTAATCCACAGTTGTTTTAAACCCGATCTGTATGCACAACACAAAAGTATAAATTACTTCACCAAGATTTATTGATTTATGTCAAGGCATCATTACTTTTCAAAGTGTGAAAAATGATCATATATTTATGACCTGCCGACTGAAGCTGTTTTGTGAATTAGCAAAAGCTCTGGAGAGGAGCAGCCTAATTGCATTATCATAGAATCAGAGATGGTTGTCAATTTTCCCCCATTTAGCTTTTCTCCTTTAGTTTGTTAAAATGAAGGTGCCATACGTTGGTTGAATTCACTAATACCCTGATGAATGAGGTATTTTCCCAATAGGCTCACTACAAGTATAAACAGTGAATTAGGGATGATAGGTCATCAATCATATCTCCTTGAAACAGAACTTTGCCCTGAGATTATTTGTTATATATTAAGAGCACTTACAAAGTTATCACAGAAAACACTCTGATGAAAAGACACGAAGTTGATCTTAAGTCCTTCTTTGTGGGTTTGCAAGAGAGTCTGTCTGTTCAGATAGATAGCCCCGTGTGGTGGCATACTCGTATCTAGTTTTGATTTTCTTTATTAATAGCCTTTGTTTCTTTTATCGTTTAAAAGCTAATAGTACTCCTCTTTAAGGTATCTATACGCTGGGGCTGAGACTCACCATCTGCTGTGAATTTTAAGTGAATATTTTCATCGGTTTGATGGTGTTTCTGGATTTTAAAAGCTATGCCAGGTACCATTTTTATAGGACACCATCATTTACGCTTCTCTTCAGAGAAGTATTTAATCACCATTGGGGTAGCATCTCCACACCCACTGTACTGTAAGCAAGCGTTTCATCTCTATTGATGAGCACCAGCCCCTGGTGGAAGTTAAGCATATGTTTAAGCAGTGTCCTGGCTGGAGGCACTTTCCTGGATGTTATCCTTAATTTAAACCAAAAAAGGTCAAAGGCAATCTATAATTCAGAGTACCTTTCACCTCCTGCAATGTGACTATGGCTGGCTCCAGCTGTGCTGCTGAGTCAGTGGGGGAGGCAGAGCAGGAATTCATCCATAATTGCGTCCTGCGACCAGGGCTGCATCACGTGAGGCCCCATAACAAGCTGTGCTAATAATGTGCTAACAGATGCAGGAGGGCTTCTGCTCCTGCTCCCAGCAAATCTATGACTTATCCTGCTTATTAAGCTGGAGGTAAATTTGCCCTTCAAAGACGCACATCCAACACCCACTGAAATCAGCGGGAAGACAGCGAGTGCAGCAGGGCTGGCGTCAGCGTTGGCTCAGCTCCTTCTTTTCCCCGACCGCTTACAAAGCTCCTCCATTGCAACCTTCGCTTTCCAGCCAGGAAGGTGGTACCCTGGGCAGAGACCAGCCATGGTGCTCAGGGCAAAAGCAGAGGAGCAGAGAGTGCCAAGTGATGCTCCCCATCTCCCTTCAGGAGGTGCAGTTCACATTTAGTAGCAGTTCTCTTGTTTTCCCGAGATTTTGTTGGGATCCCCTGGAATGAAGCATCTCAGGCACAGCAACACAGCAGAGAGGGGCCAGCAGGTAGATTGGAGCCACTGTAAAGATGTGAGCGTGGAGTTTGTAGGGTATTTCCATCCAAGGGTTGGGAGCTTTGCACGCTCGCTGCCTTTACTTTAGGGTTATGCACCCAGCAGCTTCAACAGCCAGCTGTTTATACTCTGGAAACTGGGATGGAGAAGGGAGGATCACTCATTTACCTCCGTGATGAGCAGTTACACACATTGATAGCAAACTTTAAAACTCTGCCACTTATTTTTAGAGATGGAGATGTATTTTCAATTTTTTTTTTAATTCCCATCACAGTCCCATCTTGAATGATACGACCTAAATATATTGCCTTACTTAATTCCCCGTGTCCAGACTATGGCTAGAATGTTTTCAGATCTCAGATACAAGAGAGTCCCTTCTATGTGTCGGTCATATTTAAATGCGTTCATGAAAGCTTTTGTACTTAAATGTGAGGAACACAGACTCTGCTGCATGGGCATCTTCCTGAGAAGTCCCAAGCACTCTTTGAAGACCCTCAGATTACAGGCATGAGTTTGGAATCCTATTAATAATTGTATAATAAAACCTTTGTTCACACAAGTGTTAAGGAAACCCAAAGGAGTGCTAACGGGGTGTTTATGAATAAGGAATTTTCCCATTAGGCAACCAGCTAACACCTCTAACACGTGAACCTGTGATGACCAAAATGCTAAATGTTGAGGAGAGAAGAAAACTGATTCCCGGACTGAAGCAAAAATCCCACAGAAAGCAAAATATTTGTGAAATTTCAAAGGGAGTTTGTCTAAAAGTGACCTCTTGAATAAGGCAAGTAAAATTTCCCATGGAGATTTTATCAGGGAACCTGATCCCATGAGTGTGGTTGTTTTTGGGGTAGCAAATTCTTCAGAAACTGCTGCATTCATCTTCCCACCACTGTCACCACAAATGTTGCAGGGCTAGGACTGGGGTAGAGGATTCAAACTTGCTATTCAGCAGCTAGAAATCACCGACTTGACTATGTTCATTATTCAGCATGCTAAAGGATGGGTCAAGTAGGTATGATAAGGTCAAGAGGATTAAGGTAGATGTGCAGAGAAACTCAAGGAGGAGATTGCATGGCACCGACTGCCCTTTTCCTCCCAGCACCCTGTGTTGTCTGCGACTTTAACAACCCTTAAAATTCACGGTGAAACTCTGCAAAGAGAAAAAAAAAAGGAGCTTTAAGGAAGGGAAGAATGGTAGCTTTTTCATGAGGTTAGTGGTTCCTTTGAGAAAAAGCAGGGAGGTTTAGGAGAATGAGGAAGGAGTTATTGTAATAGCAACATAAACTAAAGTGGGCTATTTCTAATTTAACAATGGGTGGCCCTGTTTTTATCAGTTTATGGTACCGTGTGTTTTTGTCTTCGTGAAAAACTCTTCTTTTGTCATTCAGCTATATAATCACCACCTTTTGTAAGATAATCACAGGTAATTAACTTTGTAACTGTTCTTGTCCTGTTAGACTAGTAATTGCCTGTCTCCAAATCACATATCTAGGAGGTTTCTCAGATAAAGGAAGATATCTCATCCATAATTTCAAGTCTTTTGACAACTGATTGAGGGCCGATTGTTTTACATATGGTGCTATATTTATGGCAATTCTCACTTAGATAGTGGCTCTGAAAGGCTAGACTGAGATTGAGCCACACATCCAAAATATGCATCACCTGTAGTAGTGAGCTCTTGATCAAGCTAACCAGAAAGAGCATTTAAATTCTACTAGGTTTATGTTCTTTATAACTTTGATTTACCATTCAATGTACTGCATTCAGGTCTGAATAAAGAAAACGACCATAGCTTTATCAGGGCAGAACAAAAGTCCATGTTACCCAGGAGTCAGTCCCCGAGGGTAAGCTAAGCACCAACAGTTGTTTGAAAAGGAAAACATGGTGTATGTAGTGGGATCTTCTCAAAATACATTCCTGGATTCCAAAAATGTACACCTAAAGGGGCTTTTGAGATGCAGCTATAGCACTTTAATTGAATAGCCTTCTGTGGTTTTCTACCATGACTTTATCCACTTCTTAATCACACCTTAATGCATAGACATGGATGCGTGTGAAGTTTTCACATTCATTCTCTGATCTGGAATTCTACTTAAGCACAAACTGTGTGAAAGACCCCATTCATTTGTCTGCTTTGAACCTGCTGTTTCATGTGATGCCCCTGTTGCTCTCCTTCTCTTTAGGAACTATTTTTTTTTTCCAGCCAAAAAAATCCTAGTCAACTCACCCGTCCCTCACACAGAAGGAAAAGGAAATTATCTTTGCACCCGTTGTCCTCGAGCAGGCTGTGGACTAACAAAGATGCATATTTTATTGCCCAGACAATATTTTGCAACTCCACACTCTTATCTGACATGTTGCCACTGCACTAATAATTCCTGGGGAGAGAAGCCAGGAAATGTAAATATCAATCTCTCATCTTCAATGCTTAGTTGGCTGGCATGTTTCATATTTGCATTTTAATCTCAACTGTTTAGCATCTCAGGCTTAATTCTTGTACTGATGCTAGTTGTTGATCACTGTAGTGGAAATAGGCTCATGTAAAATAATGTCTGGGGGAAGGAAAATCTCTTTGTTATTGTTTCACTTACTAGAGCAACTTGTTAGAAAAGGCAATTGTAGCCCAGGCTGGCTGCTCCAGGTCTAGTAGCTTCAGAGTAACTTCCCTGAAGGAAATAAAAGTAGGCTTTTGCAATCCCTCTTCAAGAAGCTTTCTAGGAAAAGACCCCCAGAGGGGAGAAACTGGAAGGCAGCAGCCCAGTCCTGCCAGCCTGCAGCCTTTCACTTGATGGGTGACAAGACCTTGTGCTCTGTGCACACACCACCTCCCGACAAAACTGATTTGGCCCAGTCTGAGCTTTTACTCCTGCAAGCACACCCAGAAACATGCTGCAGAAACACAAATTCCAAGGCACTGCTTAGTCTTGTGGTCAAGTTAAATGAGATTTTATTGCTTTTACTGTCTGAAGAAAGGAATATTTGAGAGCAGTGCCAAACATCGTGGAAAATCAAACAGCAACAGGCTATTTGCAGATGTCTGTCAATAACTGCAATTATCAAGACATAAAGTTCTATGTTCGTGGGTAACTAAATCTAAACAAACTCTCGATTAGTTTTTAACAACACGGCAGAGGAAAGTCTGTTGGAGCATTTTATATTCAACTGACTTCAATTTGGTATAGCCTAATAAAGTTTTCCCTATACTAGCTGTCATTTGTATTCAAACTTTTTATTATTACAGAAAGAAATCATTCTTGTCAGAGCTCAGAATGTGATGGTAAGAACCTCAGCAATCTCTGTATGTCACAGTAGAAATTTTCATTCTGCTTCAGTTTAATTTTACTTGAGTTTAATTGAATATTGCCAGAAATTTCTCAGGTATGTGGTAAGCCTTCACCATGTGGAACCTGATCTGCATATCTTAAGAGAAATAATGTAGTCTGCCTCAACTACAAGTTATGGAGCTATATGCAGCAATCATCTAGTGAAATTCTGTGTAACACAAGAAGCTAGATTAGATTATCACGATGGTTCTTTCTGGCCTTAAAATAAATGGAATATATGATATAAAATTGGCTTCATTCGGGTTAATCAGCAGCAGCTGAATTTTGCCACTCTTAAGGCGTATTAAGGCTCATTCAGTTGGGGGAATTACTCACCATACTGTGCACAGGGAAAGGAGCAGACCTGTGTGAATGAATGCTGTAGTGCAAAAGGGGTTTGCATAATGACAGAACATACCATTTGGAACAGCCTGATGGCTTAGAAATAGTACATTAAATATATGAAATACCGAGGTGAAAGGGCTTTTTTTCCCCCTTTGGCCAGTATCCATAAAGCTCAAAACACTGTTGTGAAGAGCAGAACGGTGGGGTAAATGCAGGGAAGGCAGGAATGGAAAACCTCTGCCCCTTCTCCATCATGGATCAATGCCTGCAGCATCCTTCTCCATCCTCTGGGGTAATTGGTGGCAGAATTGAAATCACACCAACTTCACTTGTACACCCCAAAATCCCAGTGCTATTCAGACTTTGATTAAATGTCCCAAGACAGATTTCAACACCTGGTTAAAAAGTTTTGCACTGTCTTCAGTGCACAACTCTTGTACTAAAAGGAGCAGAGGCAGCACACCTTGGACTTCTTCCAGCACTGCCTTTCAGAGTACTAGTGTGTGCAAACAGAAACTGGCCGTCAGCAATGAAGAAAGCATCACTGCCATAACAGCCAGTGCCAGGTTAGGTGAATCCATCTGTGTCAGTCACTGGGGCTGTCACTTCATCACTGCTGACCTTGGAGGCTATGCTAATGGCTGAAGGCTTTCGTGTCCCTGCTTGTCTCATTTCCCCATCCCACACTGAGCTGCCTCAGCAGTTGTATCAACGCAGTATCTTCTGAAGTTGTGTTAGGAATCAGACCTGGAAATTTGAAACAGAAAATTAATTCTATTTTTTTTTTTAAGTGAACATTTAGGATGAAGAGACTTTTAAACCCAGAAAGGAAAGCACACCACAGCTGGAGAGAGAGCCAACAGCTGGGACAGGGAGACAGAGACCTCGCAAGCTACCGTTGCCTCAGGAGTAGGCATCCCTGGTCCTGTGATTCTGCTGCACTTCAGGATAAACAAGATGTCTGTATAGCAGAACATTGTCACATGGGATTTCCCATTTCAAAAGTAACCATCAGCTTAGCCCCAAATTCATTTTAAGTACCTCAGCTTTGCCCTGGTGTTCATGTAGCAGCAGCAGCAGCAGTTAATTTTCCTGTGACAATGTTCTATTCTACTGGCATTATCTCTTAAGTATAAGACTATTCTATTAAGGTGGATGAATTGAATTTCATTTCCTCTCACTTCAAATAATGACATTCTATTCACACTACTTTCAGTACATCATGGCAGAGTAAGGACTTTTGTTACCAGGCTGGCACCCGCTAATGTTGTTATAGTAAGGGTAGAGATTTCCATTATAAATCCTCTTTTATGGTGTTTTAAATCAGCTATAAAAGTTCCCTCCAAGATGAAACTTGGCACCAGAAAAAAAAAGAAGAAAAAAGAAAAAAAAAGGAAAAGATATTTTTGAAGTTAAGAATGATTTGGCTTGGTTGTTTTAAACGTCTTTCAATTGTATAAATGGAAAAAGTTTATCAGTTCAAGATGTATTTAAAATTTCTATAAATCATCATCTCTTCAGCTCAAGGATATGGTTTGACATTAGTTCATAATGTATTCTAATTGCTTTTGTGTTATGAAAAATAACAAGTTCTTAAACTTTGGAGAGCGTGTCAAGACACTACTTTTCATAAGGAGTTTTACTGCATATATTCTAAAGATGTTTTTATCCCAAAGAGAAGTTAAAAATAACACATTCATAAATCTGCCTTCATTCTTGCTTTCGTGGTAAACTTTTAAGACTTAAGAAACAGCTGTTACAGTCAATATACTTTCGTGTTCTAACAACTCCCTGTTTATTGTGCCCATCTGAGGCTTCTTTAATTGTTGACAAAGATAGAAATGCGTGTATTCATGATATATTGAATATTCATTGCTCGATAGAAATGACCACCTACTCTGGTTTTGTTCACAAACCTTTTTATTAATTCCACAGCTTTCACTGCACCTTACCACGCACGCCATTAAAGTCCAAACATGCGCTCTTCAAATGCTCACTTATGTTCCATCCCACTAAAACCCACAGAAGAAGCATTAATAGGTGCAAGCATCACACAATTATACATTATTGTAATGTGCTGCAATCATGAGAAAAGCATTAAAACACGTAGTGCTCACAGATGTCACCAGCTTCCAGCCTGAAGCCTGGTAAATGCCCGACTCCAGGTTTCTAAGTAGTAAGTGGCTTGAGTAGGCATCTACTCCTGGGTGAGAAAATTCATGGTTAAAAGTCAGTCTTTTCCCACTAATCTAGATATACATTATGTTCTGCTCCAAAGAGTCAGGGTGAGCAAAATCCTTTTGTTGTCCCATTGAGATGAACAGGAAAACCTTCTCTAGGGAAGCCACATCTTTCAGACGTGCTGAGTGAATAGCAGTGCCAAAATACACCAGGGGAACAATTTTTCCAGTTCTTGCTGCAGAAAATGTGCAGTAAATGAAAAGTGATGAACTTCAGAGCAGTGGCGATTGATACAGTTGGGCTACCCAAGCAGTCATCAGCCTGGCTTTCAAACATCACGAAGAAGAAACTCGTTCCATTGATGAATTCAGTGGTAGTACAAGGAGCAAAAGGGAAGCATAGATATCTCGTGCATTGCCAATGAATGTTTTTGGAGATGAAATCATTAAATATAATTAAAAGCCTTCTGTGTGGTATCCTGTCTTTTGATCCAGCATCATCTTGATGAATTCTTTACAT
>JANHFX010007363.1:37629-51330 GCA_027560015.1 Chloroceryle amazona
TTTGCCATTGACCTTATGTAAAAGATAAAGGTGCCTCAAAACAAGTTCTGTGTGTGGATTTTCAACATTAGCTTCCTCTTTTTGAGACCTTACCTGGGTTCTGCAATCCCTTTTATGATTTCCTGATATCCTTGCAGAAGCCTTTTTACTAATCACTGGAAGAAGAACACACTAGTCCACGTGGCTAGACAATACCTGAAGAACGGCATGAAAGAAGAGAAACAATAGTAATTGAATTTGACTCCAAATTTTGCTATCTGCTGTTTCATTCCCACAGTGGAAAATAAAATGAACTACAGCACGCCAGCTGAAGAATGTAGCATGGAATCTATAATTGGAATTCACTAAAATTGCACCAGCCTAAGCAGAAGTCATACAGCAGTGTGGACAACAACACTATAACATGTCCACTCAGAGCAGTCAGTAATTGTTAGAGATCATTCCACATTTTACAAACATACCCCCAAAAATAAAGAAAAAAAAACACAACACAAAACCACACAACAAATTTAACTGCAGACATGACCAAATGCCTTAAAGATCAGGAAGAGGGGGACTGCACACATGGATAAAAGAGTCCTGTGTTTTATTCCAACCCCTAGGTAAATGCCTGAGCAATTATTTCCTCTTTAGGCAATAAAATAAAATAAAATAAATAAAATAATAAAATAAAATGCCTGTGTACATGGAGAAGTAGATTGAAAGAGCTGTTTGAAAACAGATGCCACAATAGGGTCACAGTACAGACAGACCTAGAGCATGTTTCCAGTTTTATAGGAATTTTCTGACCTGAGAGTGACCACAGAGGGTAGGTTTGAGGAGGGTGACTTTGCTAGATCCCCAGCAGTGTGAGCTGAAGTGCTCAGGAGCTTTTACAGAGGAAAATGAGCGTGGTGATGTCTGTTGAGCTGACAAAGAGAATAGGAAAGAGCACAAACCACCCATGGTGCTACTGCAGCTCACGTGTTGCAAGAAGGAGCAAAATCAAGGTCTTCAGGTGTCATTCACAACATTAATACCAACTCTTGGAGACATGGGCACCTTTAGTCCCTTTTCCATCAAGGCAAATGATATAACAAGCTCATATATAAACCCAATAATATAGCTGGTTTCAAGGATGGTCTGGATCATCTTGATTCCAAAGGACATGTGTAAGGGGTGTGGAAAGGCAGCAATTTCTTGATCTAAGAAAATGTGCTAGTGAAAGCAGCGGAGTTAGCACACGAACACATGCTGCTGGTAAAATAAGACATTCATAGGCACTGGGGGTCAGATGTGCTGACGTTTCTGAGATAACTTGATGGTGAAATTGCTGCATTAATGTTTTAGAGGAAGATGTGTAAAGTTAAAAAAAAGATAAAACCGTCTTCACTTTCCTAGCTTGAGCAGTTTAGGAGATGCTCAGCTGTGACTCGAGAGGAAAGGATGCCAACTTTCCAGCGTGTGTGTGCACATTTCTTTTGCTCATAATTAATAGCCCCTGTGCTTGCTAAGTTTTTGGAAAGCAGCTCGCAGCCTACCTAGGTAATGCCTTCTGACAACGTTTTGAAGATCAGTTATGTCATATGGCTGCCTTTTAGAAAAAAAATTGTAATGCATAGCAGTGCCATATGGCATCTCTGAAGAATCAGCCGGATTGGACAGACATTCATTGGATAAAGTCCCACAGCACTTGGAAAAGAATGTAGTCCTGTTGCCAAAATGTGGCCTTTGTTAATCTCCTAACTATTATTGTGCAGAAACCAATTCATCTGTATTAATTATAAACAAATTTTAATTACTTCAGTAAAAGCTCATTATACAAATATCTAATGCCAAACAAGCTGCCTTAACCCTTTGTGAGACTCCACAGAAAACTTTCGACGTTTGATTGGGGATGTTCTGTGAAAAGCTGAAATTGCAGCAGGAGTGGAGAGGACAGTTGGGTGACATTTAGGTTTTCCTCTTTTCTTGGTTCATGTTGTATGTGCCTCTATCAAAATAGTGCGTCGTGGCTATAAAAGGTCATTTAAACATCAGATCTGAGAACACATAATTGAACCTGACATTTTCTATTGTTCAAGATTTCAACGTAAAATGCGGCGCATTTAAAATGGAATGGATTTGCAATGTCTGGCTTGTAGACCTACCGTAGACCAATCCATCTGAAAAGTAAGGGCATAGCATTTGGGGTTAGCTCAGGTGCAGCTGTTGAGCCTGCAGTCTGCACCCACCACAAGACTACTGACTCCCTTCCCTCTCACAAGAACACGTGGCATGCAGCAAAGCTGAGCAAAACCCTGCTGTTGTTATGCTCCCCGAGATTCTGTGTAAACTTTTCATTTGGTTTTCATGCATACGGATTTGGCTTCTCCAGCCTGGATTCTTCCATTTGTTGGAGTCACTTTTTGTGCCACATGAGGCATTCCTAACCCAGTGGAGCCTGCCCAAGGAGTTGGCCACCGTAAAAAAGGGCTCCTCTGATTTCTCTTTGCCAGGGATGAGTGGCAATGTTCTTCCTCGTAACTTGCTTATCATCAAGAAATGCTGCAGGATTTTGGGGAGGTTAACTTCTTAACAGACTGCGCTGTCACATGACATATTAACACAACAGGCCCAAGGTCAAGAAAACACAAAGAAGGACCCTGGAGTTTTGCCATGAGTTTCAGCTTTGAATAAAGTCCAAAACTCAGTGAAAAAGAAAAAAAAAAAAAAAAGAACTTTCTTTCTTTGAGGTCAAAAACATCCAGCTTATCTTAACTATCCATCTTACTTAAATTATTAGAGCATACATAACCTTACAGTAAGAAACTCTTAGGTCTTCAATCTCTCCAGACTTGCTGAAAAATTGACCTGTCTCAATGAAACCTCCAGGAGTTTGACATTTCACAATTAGATTCAATTTCTTATTTCACAGAAATTTTCCCATCACAAAGCATAATCTTGAAAATCCATACTTGTGTAGGATTTGTTGAATAATACATGAACTTGGGTGCTATCTGTGGTTTTAATTCACCACATCAACCGTTTTGTCTTAACAAACATTCTCGACGGTATTCAGATCATTCTTTGGACTTCAACAGCTTAAAACCAATGGATCCACTTTGTGCTTTCTTCCTGCCTTAAACTTTGGTGTTCCCACTGAGAAAAATCTGTCTCGCTCTAATTTTTCTGCTTTTCCTGTATTGGCACCAATATTGTCACAAAAGGTAATTCCAGGGTAATTAATACGGGGGTTTATCTTTTATCTCTTCATTTGAGTCTTTCAGTGACATTATCTCTAATCACCAAGGTTAAGTACACTTTCTCTATATTACATCAACAGAAGCACTGGGAGAGAATATCCTGGAGAGCAGCCCTGTGGAGAGGGACTTGGGGGTGCTGGTGGATGAAAAACTGGAGATGAGCCACCAATGTGCAATCGCAGCCCAGAAGGCCAATCCCATCCTGGGCTGCATCACAAGAATTGTGGCCAGCAGATCGAGAGAGGGGATTCTGCCCCTCTCCTCTGCCCTGGTGAGACCTCATCTGGAGTGCTGCGTCCAGTTCTGGAGCCCTCAGCACAGGAAGGATGGAGACAGACTGGAGCGTGTCCGGAGGAGGCCACCAAGGTGATCAGGGGAATGGAGCATCTCTCCTATGAAGACAGGCTGAGGGAGTTGGGGCTCTTCAGCCTGGAGAAGGCTCTGGGGGGACCTTATGGTGGCCTTCCAGTACCTGCAGGGGGTCCACATGAATGCAGGGGAAGGTCTATTCCAAAGGGTTTGTAACGATAGCACAAGGAGAAATGGTTTTAAATTGGGACAGGAGAGATTTAGACTGGATATTAGAGGAAAGTTCTTTCATCTGAGGGTGACAGACACAGGAATGGGCTTCCCAGAGAGGTGGTGGAGGCCCCATCCCTGGAGTTATTCAAAGTCAGGCTTGAGCAACCTGCCCTAGGTAGAGATGTCCCTACTTCTGTGAGGGTGTTGGACCAGATGACCTCTGGAGGTACCTTCCAGCCTAAAACACTCTATGATTCTAAGCATGCTCAGTGTCCTGTCCATAATGGCCTTATGACCACTGAATGGCTTTATGACCAATAAATGGTCTTACATGCAATGAACACTCTTTAATGTGAGGAACCATGAATTCCAATGGCCAGTGAAAACTGTTGAGCAAAGATGTTCTGTGGCATAGCAGTCTCTTTTCCTGGAAAGCACGGACTGGGCTCCAGAGAGCTAACTTCTTCTCCTTAGAAGACAGAGGGAATTCACAGAAGGAGAAATATGAGGTGGACAGTTTTTGCTAAAAGCTTGCTAACTCACTCTGCTTCTTGGAAACCACATCTCGTTTTACACCCAATTGTACTGGCATCTTGCAATTTAAAAAACAAAAAAAAAATGAGTCACAAATGCTGAAATCCAGAGACTTTTCAGATATAAATTTCCCATAGATAACTACTTCATTTGATGTTGTGTTTACAGGAAACTTTCATCTGAATCAAAAATTAACATTAAAATGGAAAATGTCAGAACTGAATGCCTAAAATTAGATACCTATGACACACTGAGATACCTCGTTAATAGCTGGGTACTGAGAGATCCTAACTACAGAGTCCTCACTGAAGTATTATTGACATTACATATAATTTATATAAATAAAGCAAGCAATCTGTTTGTGGCTTTAAATACAGATTTATGCACTTTAAACAACCACTCTGATATTACAGAACTAACTAAAACACTTTAGTAAGGGGCAGATGAGGAACAAAAGACTATTTGCCAGTTCTCTTCCCAGAGTTTCTGTCTTCCTAGATAGCTCATTTTATTTCAACTAAGTTACAGAAAGGATATGTTTCCATTACATCCAAAATAAAAAGCATGGAACCAGAAATTCTTATTACTGAAAAATCAAATATGCTGTAGAAAATGTATGCTGAAAGTCTTACATTACATTTTATGTTTTGCCTACTCGGTCTTTTTTCCCATTATCTCTTACAATTAGCCCTTAGTAAATTGAGGGTTACAGTCAAAAACAGCAAGGAAGAATCATGAAGCTGGCAGGACTGACTGTGCAAGTAGCCAGAGCATCTGTTTCGAAACAGTGCCATGAAATGAAACTGCAGGGAAGAAAACGCATCAAGGAAAAAGATGCATTATCAAGAAACCAGAGGCAGTCAAGAGGAAAAAGCCAGAGGAACCCAAACTAAAAGTGATGCAAAATTTGGTCCCACCAAAAGAGGTGACAGGTTCTGCACTGACTGCCAAGGTGAGACTGTCTTAGGACCTTGATGGGGAAATGTGGAAACTGAAAAGCACCACAAATGGAATATGCATGTGCTGAAGCAGCCAAAATGGAGAAGTCCTTTATCAGCAAGCCATGCCTTCTTCGAAACTGCCAGACCCTGACCAGAGCGACAGCTAGGACTTGTAAGGGATGTGTTTTTGAAAAAAAAAAAATAATTAACCAGGAGAAACTAAAGGCAGGCCATCAATATTCCAAGGCCAATTTATATCTGATCGATTGCAGCAGGGGAAGCTAAGTAGAAAAGGAATTACATTTTGCATCTCAAGCCTGGACTATCCTTCTGTGCTTGTGTAGGATGGCTGAGAGCAAAATAGAAGGGGAGAAGTCAAAAAAGTAGTAGGATGCTGTGCTGCCATGTCGTACGTGTTTCAGAGAGCCCTAGTACAGCTTAGGACAGCAGCCTTGGAGGGAATACTGCTGTTTCCCTTCAGCAGCTCAAAGAGTTGGGGCTTCTAATGGTAACAAGCTCCAGTGGTTGTGTCAGACCACATTCAATATGCTTTTCTACTATCAGCTAGGGAGCTGATGGACCTTTGTGCTCCAGGTTAATAAAAACTTCAAAAGGAAGTTGATAAAAACAGAAGATGCCATAGTATTTTCTTTTTCCTTGGGAAAAATAAATAATAATTACAAAACCTAGCAATGTGAACCACTGTACTTTTCTTGGCTTTTAATATTAAGCAATTAGCACTACTCTAAAATTTACCACAGCACAAATTAATAATAGGTTTCTTTTAAAATTCTTTAAGGCTGACTGATTAATACTCTGGAAAGAAACCATGTCTGACTAGTGCATGAGAATATTGTAGTTTCTGATGCTGCTGTTTCTAAGCTTATGGATAAGTTTGGAGAGGATTCCCAATTTTGATCCTTTCACTTTAGGACAGTCTCAGTCTGAAGGAAAATGTGCCTTGGGACAGCTGCCAGTTATCCCTTTGGGCTCTGTGTTGATGCTCCCAGTGATGAACTCCCACACGTGTTGCAGAGTAGGTTTGGATTTACTGGGAGTTACAGAAGGTATCTAACTTCACTGAGGTTTTCTTTCATTGGGATGAAAAGCTGGTGGGCTGTCACTATTAAAAGTCTGTCAGGAAGAGGATTGCTCCTCTGTGGTTCTCCTTTGGGAGCTATCATGAGGCTGCGTTTGTTGGGTGGGGATGGGGTGGGAGGCTGTGTTGCCTGGGGCTGAGAGCACTACGCTTGTCTTAGGGTGATCCCATATCGGTGACCTTCTGAGTGTTGTGCCCGAGCTGTGCCTCTGGTTCATGCTGTGCATCCATTTCCTCACCAGGATCTTTTTGTTCAACGTGAGGTGCATGGGTGAAAAGCACTACCTAGGAAAGAGCGTGATGATAATCACTAGAGAACCTGAGAATATGTCTGGAGTATTAAACACCATGATCATGCACTTTATGACATGGCACCACTAGAGACATTTTGCACTTATCAGAAAGCCTGGGAATCATTTCCCCTCATTTTCTTCTTTACCAAGAGCCACAGTTGCCACAAAAACAGATCTATTCTTGATTCCTTTTTAAAGAAACTACGCTTGCCAATTCTGCTGAGTGGTTGAAAAAAGCATGCGACTGAAATAGCATATTCAAAAGTGTGAGCACCCTTTGAAATGATCTGTGGTATTTTTGCTAAAGATACCAGTCCTATAGTGTTGCGTAATAACATCCAAATAGTGAAACCAGTTTCCTGAGAAAGACACTCAGTTAGTCTGACACACCCTGTGTAGGAAGCTAATGCATGCAGAAATAAAAGAGATGACAGAGCTTTTCTTCTCTCTTGTTGCAATTTATTTTTTATTATGATTTTCTTTTATAAAGTCCCATATTTACACACCATGAGTAGAGGAAATGATGGAGGGAATTCCCTACTCCCTCTGCTGGGAAGAAGCAGGAGACCCACTAGAGCCTTTCCTTGTATTTTTATACATATATTTACTAAGTGTTACTGTCTTCAAAGCCTCTTTCTTTTTTCTTTTTGGTAATTAGGTCATATATCAACATGCACAACAGACCCTGTGTTGTTATCAGCACCCTGTTTCTGGAAGCCTGCAGGCACTGCTGCACAGTGCATGCTATGGGTAATGTAAATCTGACTACTGGCAAGTTGGCTTTGCTTGGATGCTGAAGTCTGGGTCTCATCAGGAAAGGAGGATTACTGCTGGATGAGCTGAGGGCACGGTTCTGGCCTTATCAAAATTGGTAGAGACCTGACAAAACCAACAGTACCAGCAGAGCAGAGATGTCAGTGGCTTTGGTTTTGTGCCCTCTATAAAGGTGTAAATCCTACAAAGGAGCAGGATCTCCTGATCAGCATGGGTGGCAATGGCAGTGAGCTCCACTCCACCCGACTGTGGACAGCAGAGCTGAAAACCCTCACTGGCACTGAGCAGGTTCACACTGGAGCATATTTTGGAAGGATGTTTCTGTGAGAGCCAGGGCAGAGCAGCAGGGCCACTCTGGGTATCGCTAGCTGAGACAGGGGACTCAAGTTTTTGGCAGTTTGTACGTTTGTGCTGAGGTCCCTGTGACCGTGGCACTGACACTTTGGTACAGGCTCTAACCAACGTGCTGACATAAACTGGGGCAGACTTCATATTTCTGATAAAGATACGATGACTTCAATGACTGCCAGCAGAGATGAGGGAAGGGATCATCCTTATTTATTTTTTTCCCCCCAAATTCCTGTATTCTTTGTTACTCTGGTTCCCATGGGAAATACTTGGAGAAACACTTTCAAATACAACAAAGCAAGCTGTATTTCCTCATTCACAAGGCCAGAAGTATGAGTAGGATTATAGGAAGAGCCCTAAACCAGGGGATATTGTTTGTTAAAGACAGACCACCGTGACACATCGAACATTGTCCCCAGCATCACAACCACTGGCCTCTATGAAACAGAGTAGCTCCTTCTCTTTCCCTATGCTGTTTTCTGACACCATACCATAAATTAATTATTTGATTTATTCCCAATTTCCAGTCGTGAATCTATGGCATGTGTGAAATTAGTGCTGCAGAAAACTCAGCACGAGGAGCAGCGAAGTACGCTGCAGCATCAAGAGCAATGATGTACACGTTAGCACATCGATTCATCCAGTGTGAAGTGATGTGGAAAATATTTATAAATCATTTGTCTTTCTAAAGGAAGGTGATGCTAAGACATTGCCCTTCACTTGTTTGATAAGCACATTCTGATGTAATTTGAGTCTTTAGATAGTCTCAAAATGAATATGTGGCTTTGATACCAACAAGAATGAACACATCAGAGAGCATCTGATATGTAGGACTGCAAGGAACTGACAAAGACGCCTCACAGAAATCTTACAGTTAAAAGCCAAGGTAAATTGAGGACAGGTAAGCAGATGAAAGGTAAAGAAGCTGATACTGACAAGGCCAGTTTTGGTTTCTTTGTCCTGGCTTCCCCAAGGAAGGTGTCTGCAATTTCCACTTTGCTTTGGTAAGGAGGAATCAGGCTGGTCCTCTGAGTTTCAGCTGGATTCTTTAAGCAACAGAGGTATGGGCTGCCCTGGGTGTTCCTGCTCTGGCAGGACTCGATGGTCTCCAGAGGTGCCTTCCAACCCCATCATTCTGTGATTCTATGAAAGGTGAGACAGGTCTGGGACACGAGCAATTTGAAATCATTTACAACATAGCCCAGGAGAAATGTGGAAGCAATCTGAAAGGAATTCCTGATGTCTCCATTAAGAACAAGGGATAATAAATCCTCTCTTTGCTTTTTTGTCTTTTTTTTTTAAAAAAAGAAAGTCTAAAAGTCTAGGGCTACACTGAAGAACCCCAGGGTAGTGGTCAAAAGCTCAGCTGTACAGACACGTGACACACTGAATCAACATTTGCTTTGGTTATTAAGGCAAAGATCCTGTTTTGTTGGTTTTTTTTTCCCTAATAATATCACCACAGGTAAATCTTACAAACAGGTTTTGCACAGTGCACACAGAAGGTAAGTCTGGTTTGGTGAAGTCTAACAAATTCAGGAAAAAGTTGTTTAATCCAATTAATCCAAGTGGTATATGTTTCTCTCGGGCAAAATTGTGCCTCAAGTTGTATTTTCCACAATTTAAATTTAATTTCTACCATCTTTGTAGGATGGTAGAGAGCTATGGATTGCAGATACTTGGCTTGCTTCTTTGCTATCAGTTAGGGTGAAAATACCAAACAAGTAGACCTAAGTTGTCTTTTCTTGGTCTGTTCTTGTCAGTGGAAAGACATAAATCACAACAACCAATCCAACAATATCCTTGCAAGATGCAGGTAGAGACTCGGGCAAGATCTACTGCATCATGACAATGCTGAAATGATGACATCATTCAGAAATACCTTTGATCATCAGTTTGGCATCACAGGGAACTCAGAATGATTCCAAAGGAGTTCCTGTATCCCCTAAAGGGAGTCTGGAATTATAATTGTAGGTAATTGGGAGTTTGAGAAACATTGCAACATAAGGGTTAAGACAAATTTTGAAGGTGAAGCTGCTGGACTAAAATTAAACAAGAAAATACAGGCTGTGGCAGTCAGGATATGTGATGGACATGAAATAGAACAGAGGCAGAAAAGAAAAATCAAGGCTATATTTGAAATATCACCATATAAAAATGCATCAGAACTGGTAGGGTTCATCAGCATGATAAAAATTGAAGCAAATTCATACTTAACCCCTCATTAAAAAGGTCAATCTTCTTTTATAAACTGCTTAGAACAGACACTGCAAATACATGGGATAAAGAACAGGAGTGTGCTTTGGGAGTTTAAAAGACAGTTGACTCCATCCCCAGTTCTGGCATTTTATGATGTTCCTAAGTCTACAGCTGCTTCAGCAGATGCCAACAACTATGGTCTTGATATGGTGCTCCTTCAATTACATGGACATGATTGGAAACCTGTATCTTATTGTTCCAGATAGCTTTCAGATGCCAAAATCAAGCCTAATCCAATAGAGAGAGAATATTGGGCAACCATATGGACACACAAAAGGATGATATAGTATGTTCTTGGTCTTGATAATGTCTAATGACAACCCCATGATACCCACGTTATTAATAAAGTGCTTTTTGGACTGCAGAGATCATTCATGCATTTCAAATACAGACAAATTCCCCTTCTGCAAAATCTGCTGGCATTAAGTGAATCTGGAAACTTAACGGAGATCACTCTTGTCAGTAGAAGCAGTCATCAAGGTGAAAGTGTATGTCAGTGTCCTTTTGATACACTGGCATCACCGCAGAAACCAGATGGGTTAAACTAATCACCAGATGGGTTAAACTAATCACACATGACTTATGCACAATTGCTACACGTATCTGCAGTGATCTAACCCTGCTAGCTCAGGTATTTCTCAGTGACAATCCAGGGCTTCAGCAAGGCAAAGAGTTCACTAAGACTGAGACCACTTGTCTATAATTAACTGGTCAAGTTTCCTATATATATATATATATTATTTGTTTCCTAAGAACTGTAGTTTGCCTCCTATGAGCAAAGTTATTACAAAAGATACATTAGGAACCCTGGTATTTATCCAAAAGCAGGGCAGTGTATTGGTACAAGAGTTTCAAGTAAGTAGCTCCCAAACCATGAGGTAAAATCATGACTTTTATGGTATCCAGAAAGAATTCAGAGACTGCTCATACATGCAGCATTAGCTGGGAGATTTTGGAAAGAACAGCAAATGCTGCATGCGAAGGAGGAAAATATCTGGTTGGGTTTTGAGGGTTGCTCCCTTTTCTGTCCTTTATTTTCTTTAAGATGTGTGGCACTCATTCCACATGGGAAGTAGAAGACACAAAAGTATATAGATAAATATATATATACACATTTATGAGATAGACCATGAGTTACACAATGTCTGTGAGGTCTAACTGAGTAGCTCTTGTGATGTGGGATAAATCCCAACACGCCGTATACAGCCTGCTGAAAATCTTCCATCTTAGACGCCTCTGCTTAAAGCCCTTCAGATGAAGAGATGCTAACTCTAGGAATCCTCAAATGCTGTTCTTTAACCATTGGAGTGAATCTCAAAGCTGATGCAAACCTAAACTAGGAAGCCTTGTTCTGAATAGCTAAATTAGAAAGGAGATTTAGACTCAGCTTTTTTCATTGGCTGTTGCTGACCTCTGAAATGCTGAGCGAGCGATAGTGACCCCAATAAAGAGAGAATTTTGTTGAAGAATGCTAAATTTAATAACCCGAAATATCCAGCTTTGAAATTGGAAATCTGAAGGAATCAATTTCACAGAAGTCCCAGAAAATGGAGAGACTGACTTCATCTAGAAACCACTGAAGCCTACGATTCATCACAATCTGCAATTTGCTGCTGTGTAGCAAATTTCACTAGAAGATTGTTTATGGATCGAGAAAGGCGAAGGGAGGACACAGGGAGATGTATATTGCTTCCTCAAAGCTATATGAGAAGATAAGATCGGGGAAGCTTCCAGGCAAAAACTGTTCAGAAGAGAAATAGAAAAAGCAACATCAGATCTATTGCTTGGGTTTTATTAAATAAAGTTTGAATAATTACCCACTGTGAGAAGAAGGAAATAGTTCTGTAAATAACTCCAAAGTTATCCATCACAGTCATCTAGTCAGTATAAAAAAGCCAAACTTATGACATAAAATAAGAAAAATTGAAAAGGACAAAGCAGAAGCTCAGGCTCTATCACCAAAGAGAGAAGTACAGATGATTCGTCAGCTCTAATTTAAAACCTGAACCTTTTGTTTTTTAAATTTCCTTGAAGATTTGCCACATGAGAGCTAAAGAGCAGAACCAACTCTAAGTTCTTCCTTTGGCTGCTAACCCAGGGGAGATGTCACAGGTACAAGACCAAGAAAAAAACAACCCCCATTTAGACGGGGTGGATGTAAAATGCAGGTATCAATACCCTTCCCCAACACCACAGGTACCCGTGTGATACCAGAAATCAGATATTAACCAGAAATGGTCCATTTCTGATACAGGACCTTCCAAAAAAATAATTAAATAAATAATATTTCCCAGTTCTGGAAGCTGGTTGCCAAGTGGCAGGAGCTGCTCTAAACTGGACCTTTCACAGCACCGCTTCCCGCAGGTGATGAAAGCAGCTCAGAAGTCACATCTTGGGTCTCATGGATGATTTAGAGATGCAGTTTATAAGTTGTGTCACTTCTGACAGTGAAAAAGAACGCAACAAAACCACCAGGAAAATGAATCCTTTATGCATTTGAACATGTTTGTATCTTGCAGTCTAAAGATAGTTTCTACTTCTGACGTATTTTAAAATGCCTTCTAAATTTTTCTCACTTGGTTTCTGTTATGTAGGACATAACTATCAAGTGCATTATATTTACTTCTTCTTTTTTTTTGCCTATGGAGAAAGGCACGTTAATTGTGTAAGAAGGAAAGAAGTTTGAGCTAAAAATACAGTATTTGAAGAGTATTTTTAGTAATAAGATCTGCGAGTGTTCTAGTTCAGCTCCTTCCTAGGAAATCAGTGGCCAAACACATCAGTTATTTCAGCGAGACAGAATCAGGTTGTTTCTGCAGACGGGCAATGAATTATTATGGCACTTCGATGAGATTTTGACACATGCAGCAGCACCTAATTCCAAGAAAAGTTCCAATGAACCGACAGAGAATAGAGCAGAATTGGTTGCTACTCAGTTCAACTAAAGGTGGCTGAATTGAGCTATTTTTTGAACCATATAACGTGGGTTTTTTTTAGGCGTTCTCATTGTTACCTTCCCTTTAAGATGTAAATCTGTGCATTGCACTGTGTAAAGTGTTATGTTTATTTCCTCATCGTTCTATAAATAGCATTTCTCACGCCGTGCCTTGATCTTTATATTTCTATATTACTCTTTATTTAAATCCCGTGTCCTCTTCACCTCCATCTTGAAGACTTTATAAAAAAAATGAAGCTTTAGCCAGTGAAAGCAGAAACAAAAATACTTCTGCCTTCCCTAGGACATAATTTTTTTCAGTACTTCTCTTATTTGTCTGAGAGGAGAAATAGTAAGCGACTGATGAATCAAAGCATCTTCTTCCCTGTGATGATGTGCATATGAGACAACATTTTAAGTTGATATTGATCTGCAAATAACTATTCCTGAGCAAACCAGATTTCATCAGTTCCTTTCTAAAAATAAACCAAGCTTTAAATAGAGTCCAATAAACAAAGTAGTGTCAGACTCTGTTATCTAGCTGAGTTTTTTCCACCGCAGTCTAAAACTTTGAAATACCATTTTTGTTTGCTAGGAGACTTTTTTTTTTGGTAAAAATAAAATGCCTACTTTATACTGAGGTGTACACAGCTTAAACTGTGCACTACACTCTAATTAAACCTCGGTTTTTAAACTGCTGTCTTGTGAATTCTCAAATAGTCATGGAAGGACTATACCTGAGCAAGACAAAGTCTATCCTTGATTTTGGCTC
>JANHFX010007364.1:0-74037 GCA_027560015.1 Chloroceryle amazona
AGTGAATACTATGATTTTTTTCTTAATGAAATAAATATACTTTAAGTATTTAATAATTTACAACATCAAAACACTTTTTTATTTTTTAATATATTTTTAAAGAAATAATACAAGCATCTATTAACTGTATTCGCTGACTTACAGAATCATAACCAAGGCCTACTTTCAGATGAGTAAAATTCTGCAGAGAGATGAATGCAAAAAAAAATAAAATAAAGAAAGACAGAATAAAAAGAAAAGACTTGAACCTTCAAGCCCTTTCAAGTACAGCTCAAAAAGAGGTAGTTAGGGAACTGAAATCAAAGGAACATAAGTTGGAATGGATAGTTATAAAAAGTGAACATTTCAGAGGAAATAAAATAGTAAGGGCACAGACTATGTGCAGATGATGAAGGATGTAAAATCAAAACTGTAAGTGAATAAATTTACTCCCATCTTCAGCTTCTAGTGGAAGAGAATGAGTTAAGAGACAACTTGGCTAAGAAAGAAACATCTGTGAAGGCAAACTACTGGTCAAAGGACACCAGTTTCTATAGAGGTTGTTGAAGAAAACTCTGTAAACAGCATAAACCAGGCAAAAAGGCCAAAAGTCCAGTTCTGTATTTATAGAGAAACCTTTTCATGTGTAGCAGATTTATAAACACCAGACCTTAAAACATGCCTCTTAGACACAGAGCAAATCAAAGTGACTCTTTCACTACAAGCAAAACTTAGCAGTTTTCAGATGAAACTGAATATTCAGAATTCAGAGATACTGATGGAAACTACTCATTTTTACTCAATTTATTGGTTCTTGAAATTCAGCCTTTGGGAAATGACAAGTTTCATAAAAAGAATGGAAGTAAATCATTGGTATTTGGTGCCAGATTATATTTGCTTATGTATGTGCATGCTAAGGAAATTTTGTCTTTTATTTAACCAGCAAATAATCCTTTTGTAATTTATGAGTTAGCTCACACAACAACACAGGTACCTTTCAATGACTTCATAACCACATAGCTTGAAAAGACCGTCACTTCAGCATGTTCGTTAGTAGAGCTAAATTTTTTTAATGAAATGAATGCCACCTGAAGAGTTGATGAGCGAAGAACAAAAAACTAATTATTTTGTTGTGAAAAATGAGCCATATGTTAGCACTATCCCACTCCTTCACATCACTCTTTTAAGAAAATCACCTCAAATGTGCTGACAATGGAATTGTGAAAGATTTTAATGTGTACAGATTATATGGCATTGCAGCATAACAGTCACAGCTGAATTTTACTGCCTTGATCTTTCTCTACGTTCTTCAGAAATGTCAAGTAACAATATAAAGTACTAACATTATGCAAGTATTAGACTGTAATGCCAATTTGTCCTCTGACTTAGAGTTTAAAGAAGAGTTTGCAAAATATTTATCATTTTTGAAGCTTGTAATTTTACTTGTTGCAAACTCATTATTAAAGCATCCTCAGGCTTCACAGAGGAATATGAGTAATTAATCAAGATTGAATTATCATTGAAAAGACCTTGAAAATGCAGACTTTCTGTTTAAAAGTTTAATTGCAATAAATCCCCTCCACAATTCTTAATTATTTTACTACATATACATAGCTAAAATTTGAAGATGCCTTTGTGAGATTAGCTAGCTGTTTTTCAACTCTAAGGCCTTGGAAAATCCGAACACAGCCACATTAAAAAAAAAAAAAAAAAAAAAAAGAAATATTTAACTAGGCTGATCAGTGATCTTAAAAAGATCACCGGAAATGTTTTTTGCTCTTTTTTTTTTTTTTTAAACCCAGTTATTGATATTTATCTTGAGCTGATTAAGAACCCAAAGGAATCGGAATGCTGCTTCTGGACCACATGGTGATTGTGCATCTTTTCAAGACTTTAAATAATAATAAAAGTGTTGAAATGTAATTTAGCTAGGCACTCATATTAAAAAAGCACAGTTCAATTGGATTTTTACCATGAAGGTGTGCAAAACTAAAATGTAAACAGTTTATTTTATGAAAACATGATTAGCATAATTACTGGGATTTCAATCTTATTAAGTCCCTCAGCAGCAAAACTGACTAATGCTAAATAGTGAAGGTTTCAGGTATGATACTGATGTGGCCATATTGAAGGTATATTATAGGTAGAAATATGTAGTATGGCCTGATTAGATGAAACTGTTTGCTTGTAAACTAAAGCATGAGCATCAAAATCTTCAGAGGTAAGCCTTATTTAAAGGTAAATTCTAATATGAATTATTCATATCCACTATTCAAGGCCCTTGAATATGATGCATATTTTCTATATGTTAACATTACCAAAGGAAGACTTCTATTAAGTCCTTCATTTAGATAAGAACATTAGTTCCCAATAAATTCAAATTCATCATCCTCAGTCTGATAAATTTTGATCAAAGCAAATCCCTACTCAGGAAATACTTGCAAAACTGGAACAGTCAGTATTTATCTTCTTAAATCATCTTCATTTCTATTGAGTACAAACTGCCCACCATTAGGAAACATTGCTTCCTAATGGTGGGCAGTTAAGACACCTCTTGTTTTGCCATGCAAGCAAAACTGGATTATGCCTGTGTGTTCAGTTGCTCATCCACATACTTGTTTGAAGGTTCACATACAAAATCTATGTTTGGTACTGCTAGGTTTGATCTGCTGAAAAAGTGAATCTTTTGAAATAAAATTGGTACTGAGCATAGTAGTAACATAATTCAATTAGTAATTGGAAATGGTTATTCTAAATGCTACTACTGGGATGAAAAAAAGTCAGTATATTTAATTGAAACTGCAGAGAAGTCAGATTTAAATTCAATATTTCTTCAAAATATGAATGAAATTGAAAAACACATAGGGGTTTTACAAATAAGTTTTAAAAAAATAGTTTTCATATAATCTTTTTTCACTTATGATGTATGACAAAGAGAGATAAACATGATAATGAAAATTACTAACTACAATCATTTTCTGCTTGAACTGATACAGTGTCCTTGAAAAGTTAATATAGCTAGATATACAAATAGATTTAAAGCTTATATTTCACAGTAAAGTATTCTTAAAAACAAACAAACAAACAATAATTTTACTTTCCTAGATAATTTTGACATCCTGGATTTGCAATTTTTTTTTTTTTTTTAGATGGTGTAAAAGATTCTGAGTTCACAATAGTGGAACACAGAGAAAGAATTTTCCTTGTCTACATTAAAAAGAAAAGAATTTTTATGGCATTATTTTTATATTTAATAGATCAAAATTGCTGTATTTTCACTTTGTTGTAGAAAATACCTTTAGGATTTGGAGCACTCAGTCTCATGCCCTAATGAATAGTTAATCGGTTACAAAACAGAATTGCTGTTTCCTTGATGAAAAATGAATGAATCAATGAATGAGAGGGCTATTAGACAACAGTCAAATCTTCATAACCAGGGAGCTCACCTGGGAGGTATAAGAACAGGACATGAACTTTGATATCCTGAGTATGAAATGAAGGCTTTAACTTCAAGGCTAATTTAATTACCTGATAATTTTATCTCTTTGTTTTAGCAAAAGCAAAGCATTGTGTATTTGTACAGGATACTATGGAAAAATGTTGGAATCTGAAGCAGGGAAAAAGTGAGAATTATGAAATTTTTCCTCATCTAGTTTCAAGAACAATCAGCAATACTTTCCTATTTTGAAGATTTCTGAAAATTCTATAATGTACTGCTGCCTACCTACAAAACCTAGCTAGGAATGTCTATGCACTGTGCTTCAAAAAGTTCTAAAAGCAAAAGAATTAATGACTAGCTTTTGATAATAGAAAAGCGTATTTACCTTTCAGTTAAGATATTCCAAAAATAAAGTTTTATTTTGAAAAGTCAAAAGCTCGGAGGAATATATTAGGAGTTTCTCTATTAAGTGTAGAGATCTCATTAATTGCATAAATTAGAAGTAGAGATTATTTATATTTTCTCTGTGGCCAAAAAAATAAAACTGGCTTCCCTAGAAGTTAGTTGACTATTGATATTGGACTGAGACTAGAGCAGCAATGCACACAACCTAAGCACCTTGAAGCTTTTGCATTCAACACCTGGTCAGCAGTTGACACATCTGAATTTTATCTAAACCAGGAAAGATTTTTTTGAAATCTGACCTTACCTATATCAGAAGTCATCTAATCTATCCACAGCATTAAAACTGATTCATAGAGTGCATGTATAGGTTTTAGTGTCCTATTTCCTTATGCCACACATAAACTTCTGTCCTCTGCCATTCCTGCATTATACTGAAGAATTGTTATGATTATATAACTATGGCTGCATTCTTACAATTTAGTAAATTGTTTTATTTATGCAAAAGGAAACGTGACAGCAGCAGGACTATTATCCAGAATTTTTAAATTGTTCTACTATAGCATTTTTACTGTATAAGACTTTGCACATCATTGATAAGCTATAAACAGATATTTAGATAAGCACATTTGTGCACCCTGTAGAGGGCACTGATACACATATAAAAAGCCCATCATATGCAAGTATATAGTATGTATTTTAAAAGTCACTGTAAAAATGTCTTCAAATAGCTTAGAATTCATTAAAAAAATGAAAATGTGATAAGAAACATCACGTATATTTCTACAATGTTGACATGGAGATGTGTTGATATAAAACACTTTGGTGCTTATTAGACCAAAATGAAACAAAAGTGTTAGTATATCCAATTACTAAAAGTCTCTTTTCTTTTCTTTTCTTTTCTTTTCTTTTCTTTTCTTTTCTTTTCTTTTCTTTTCTTTTCTTTTCTTTTCTTTTCCTTTTTTTTTTTTTTCCCGGTTATATGAAATAAAATGAAGGTATAATATCAGTTACTCCCAAGCTGTTGACCAGTTTTTATTTGATATTGCTACTAGTTATCTCGATTATCACTTATTATGACTGTCTTTTTATTCCTGATCTTTATAAATGTTCTGGTTTTCTCTCTAGAAGAAAATGACGCAGATGAATACAGCACAATCAAATCTGGTTATTACCACAATGCAAAAGGGCAAATGACTTAAGTCAAAATGATAAGTCTTTACTGCAGCTTTAAATAGAAATTCTGCAGCTGTAGGAGAGAGGGTGAATTTGCAAGTCACGTTGTCATGTAATATTCTTACCTTCAAGTCAGCATAGCAGTGAAGCAAGCCTTTTAATTTAGCAACAAAATGGAAGCAGGAATATTTCAAATCACTTAATTGCCATGACTGTAAACTGTCAATGATATGGTTAGCGAAAGTGTGCCTATGTATGATCTGTATTAATCACAGGAAAGGCAACATATTTTCTGCAGGAAAGGACAAGATACTAAAGCATACTGCAATATGTTGAACTTGGCTGAGATACACATCTTTTGTCAAAGACTCAGATTTCTTTTGCGGACGAGAATATCTTTCAGGGGCTGTGGGAAGATGTTTATGGCAGTACTTTACTACTAGACCTACCACTCTATTTTTGAGATGGAACTGAACTGGTCACAGAGTAATTTACCAGTGCCAGTCTCAATACTCCCTTCCATGTCACCAAGGAGCATTATCAGGACTCAGATTACAACCACAATTCAGACTACCTGGCAAGCTTTCTAACAGCTTGACCAGCTCTGCTCCAAGTCTTGTTGCATAACTCTAGTCTAATCTTTTCTCTTTTAGTGCTTGTGAGTCAGGAGAGAGTCAAAAAATCATACTTTTGTCACTCCTGCAGTACATGTACCATAAATTCATCATAAGACTTATGAGGTTTTGGCACTGTTCATTGCCTCCATACCAGGCTTGTCTGGCTAAAATTAGTAAAGCAGGTTTTACTTCTGCATGAAGATTTGGTGTGGTCAGATGCCAGAGAAACCTATTGTTTACATCCTCTTAGATATTAAATTGCATTATGGTCAGAATACTGAACACTGGGCACCAGGATTGTCATGTCTAGAGAGCAGAACATAAATGATTTCACAGTCATCATAAAATCAATTTGTTTACCATTTTTAAATTAAAATTATAATAAAATTTATTTCCTATGTCCAGCTATCAACAAAAGTCCTTACCAGATATAAAGTTAAGAGACAAAAAGGAAAATTTTCTTATTTTGCCTTTCCTTTAGATTAACTCTGAGGTATTTCTCGATATTATTATCCAGTTAACAAATATCATGATGTTTACCGATCCAGCCTTTCAACTTTTACTGAAGACAACCTCACTTGGAAAGACCTCTATTCTTGTATTCTTAAGCTTCCAAAGGAACTTGTTTATTTTACATTCAATCTTCCTTGTTCTTTAATCTCCCTCAGGCCTCCAAAGATCTTATAACTGTAAGTAATAGGTTATGTTTATTTTTGGGTTTTTGTTTGGTTGGTTGGTTTTGTTTTTCTTTTGTTTGTTTTTCAACAGGATACTTCCTTTCCTTGTTTGTATTAAAATTTCAATATCTATACTAATTTTTCATATTAATGCTTTACCAAAATGAAATTGTTTTGAGTTACTGTTAGTTTTGCTGTCATGAAGGAAGAAGAAAAAAAAAAAAGAGCATTTTCATTAAAAATTCAAATACTAAATTTCTAATTGGTCTTTTGCTTTCATGTTAAATATAAATATAAATCAGGGAGGCAAGGCCAAGAATGACAGTGATAAGAGAAAAAAATTGTAACTATAAAAAGCCTGAAAACATTTCTGACAGCCAAAACATGAAACAAACTTGTATACAAATATTCTTTCTGCACAGTATGCTTTATCTATTGCATTTTCTTTGCTCCATACTGCAGGTGTAAAAACAGATTTAAAAACTAGTCCATCATTTGGCAATGCTGCTAAGCTAAAAATAACAAGAACTATACAACTGGTTTGCTTGATATGAAAATAAATGTATATTTTTAAATGTTTTTCTCTTTGATATTTAGTGAGAAAAGACTTTCAGGTATAATTGCCAATTCCACCTCATGCTTTTGACCAGAAATTGGGAAAGGAATTTTTCAAGTAAACCTAGCAGGTGGTTAACATAATTTTTTTTGCTTTCTTGATCTTGGATATATCTCATGTCTTAGCATGATATCCAGGTAATTTGAAAACTTTAGATGCTGCTGTTATCTCATTCTCTGACCAGAGTACCATACTTGCTTTGCAGAAAGTGATGCAGAAAAGTACATGAAAAAACATTATTCCTAGTTACACTGTAAGTGGTATAACCTATAGTAATGCTTGCTGTCACTTCTATCACTATGTATCAGATTGGTTTAGAATGATGATGACTTAAGGGCAAAGTCTCCACTTGAACTAAATGATATTTTGGCATACGTAGAGGAATAAGGCTGCCTGGAAAACTAAAAGGCAGTTGTGTGTGCATGATTGTGTGAGTGTGTGTATGTGTGTGCTTAGCTCTATGCTCTAGCAGTGTTTTTCTAGCATGCTCAGAAAATATGTTTCAAATGTTTTACAAGCCTGCTATCCAATAGCTTCAATGAAAACCAAGATATTTGATAAAGAACAGTTACCATAAAATTGAACTCTAATGCTTTCTCAGTAGGGATAGCTAGATAAACATATCCCACTATATGCATTACTGATATTAGTATTGTCAGGATAAATACACATGTTCTTCATATATCAAAATGGAAACATTTGTGGCATGCATATTCACTTCAGTTTATCTGTGAATGTATATGTACTATCAGGAAACACTGACATGTTGATTTTAGTGTGGGCTGTCAACTATGGTATGACGATTTCTGAAAGGAGAGGTCTCTAGTTGCTTTACCTTGCTTACCTGATTCATATTATCCCTTCTTGTGGTGAAGCAAGTTCATAAATGCATCTTTCTCATATTCTTCTCACTGTACAGAATCTTACTTAAAAGTGAAGTTGAAAGTACATACCAAAAGTAACTAACTTCTAAAACAGATGTATGGGAAATTATGCAAAAAGGAATGGTACACAGAGGAGGTAAAGGATAAGAGATTCCAATAAGATGAAAGGGTATCTGTATAAAGTTACTTTAGAATGCCAGTGTGGTTAACCATGGATGCTTTAGTTTGCCAAGATATGGTCAAAACCAGCCACATTTATTGTGTGTTCTTCCATCCATACAGTTCTAATGTAATTTTGTGAAATAATGCTGTGAAATGACAGTTTTGTAGTGTTGCTCTTTCCAAACACTGCAGTTTGGCACTAACCTTGCTCAGTATCATATGTAGGAATGCCAAACTCATCAAAGCATAAATTTTGGACTCGTATACTTGATTGTGACAGCATTTACTCAACAGGAACCAAAAATTCTGCATTCCTAAATTAGCACTAATCTCCTAGGCTTGAACTAGAATATCCCAAAACTCTGTACCTCAGTTCAAGTAAAAAAAGTTAATAAGACCTGAGATTAAATCACTCAAAGTAAAAATACATAATATTAATTGCACACTGTATTATGCACAATTGTACTGTAAGATATAATAATCAAAGAAAAAGGGTAATGATTTAATAGTTTTTGAAAAAATAATAAAGATTAGAAATAACAGTCAATGAAACTAATGAGAAAATTTTAGAAAGTATCAAGCATAAATTATAAGCTAGTGAAAACAGATTAGTTGAAAAGCAGATAAGGAAAGTGGAAAGAATTTTCCTGAAGGGATATAAATATGAAATAGGAAGAAGTTCAGTGTTAAATTATTTATAAATTAATAAATGGGGATGTAAATCAGTGCAGAAGGAAAACCAAGTGACCCAAATCTCAGCCAAGGTCCAAGATCCTAAGAACTGTTTATTCCTCCAGTCCTGCAAAGTTCCTCAATGTGTGCTTTGGCTTCTGTGATACAACTCAAAAGGACAAAAATTCACACACATTTAGATGCTTGTTAGGATTACTCCCAGAATGCTTGGGCAATGTAGCTCTGAAAGATGTAAAAATGCTCAAGATAATGAGGCAACTTAAATGATAAACCATGGGTTAAAGAAAAGAAGTTTGTTTGAACAACCTGTATAACTCATAGATGCTTTAAAAAAAAATATTTGGTTAACTTAAGCATCAATTTAGTTTATTCATTCATGGCTCATTCTTGCTCCTATACAATTAAAAGACAAACTTTACACTGATTGCAAGCTCCAGGCCACTAGTTCCTGCTGATGGAGGCTGGCAATGATGGAGAAGAAGCATCAGCTATTTTAGATTTGCTTTCAGTAAATTTCCTATAGAATGAATTTACTGGCAAGTATGTTTGCTATTACAGTATTTTGGAAATGAATATGGTAAAAGAAATGTTGGCATTTTAATTACAAGTTTTGCACAGGCAAATAAATTCCAAGGGATAAGCTTATCCAACAATGAAACAAACATTTTTGATGTATGTCAAAATTACTTGGATTTCAAATCCTAAAAAGTGACAAAAAACTAATAATGATCAAATCACCATCACAAATTATTTCCTGAAATTCAAACAAATATAAAAGAAATGCAATTTGCTTACAGATGTTTCACAACTGGAAAATGACCCATTTCTACAGTTGAACTGCTTATCACAACTTTTAAAAACATATTTGTGCTGTTGTTAGAAACTTGTCTTAGGAATCTGGGCTATCAGGCGCCCTTAGATCAGTCCGATGACTATAAAAATACCGTCCCAGTCATGTTCAATTTATCTGGATCTAAATAACCAGGTGACATCCAAATTTATGAAAAAGGTAAGAGGAAGAAAAAAATCCTTAATGAAAGAGACTAGCTAAAGTCTGAATAAACTCAGAGGGATTCAGCTATAAGGATACTCGTTCTGATCTTGGAGGCCCATTTGAAAAGCTTTGTGGATTGCTTACAACAGACAACAAAGTAGGAGAAGAAGGTCTATGTAGGATACATTCCTAAACCAGGAATATCTGACCAGGTATAAACACAGTATCACATAGCTGCTGAGAGTCAAGGCAAATTTATTCATACTAGGGTCTACACCAATGCAATTAGCAGTTTCAAGACCATTCATGCTAGATTGTGTCAAGTTAGATTTAAAGTAAAGGGAAAACTTTTCTGCATCTACATAAAATATACTATTTAGACTTACCTTGAAATTCTTGACTGATGATCAGATTTCAGAAAAAGGAGGCTTCCCCCTGGAGAAATGACTTCTGGGAAAAACTGGTTTGGCTGATAGATGGAAGAATTTTGAATAGGAATGGTAATACATAATGAAGTTTTACTCTATCTGAAAGACTTATGCTTCTCTTAACCAGAAGTCTCCTGAGAAACAAAAGTATTAATGGGGTATAGAAATAAAGCTGTTGACCAGTCACTGGTAGACAGAAATTGTCAACCCGTGACTGGCCAACAGCTATGTGGAAGAACTGAGAACTCTGAAAGACTTTCCTGGAACAAGACAGAGATAAAGCTTTTAAGCTTAAGCAAAGAAGTACAGAGTGTAGCGCTGGTAAATGGTTTGCCTGACTCTGAAACCACATGCTAAAAGGTAGCAGAGAAAGCCGAGAAAGTAGGTACTGGTTCTATGGGTGTACAAACACTACTTTCTGGACCTTGGTTGATCATGCATGCCCTTCCTCCTATAGCAGAGGGATATTCCAGCTCTCTCATAATGCCTAATCGTGCTATGACTTTCTCAGGATTTATGGAGAGATTTCAGTGCTCCTTTGCTTGTTTTTGTTCATTTGCTTTTTTCGGTTTTATTTATTTTGTAAAAGAGAAAAGGGAAGTTTACTCTTAGCTTTAACAAAACACTTTATGAAAAAGTCAAACTGAGAGTTTGTAATTGATAGGTTTCATGAATGGTTAGTTACAGATACAAATGGAGGCATATACCGAATTCTTTTTTTGGTCATGCTACCCACCTTTTTTTCATACTAAACATTGTACTATAGCTAAAAAAACCCGTAAAGCATATAAATGAAAATATTGTGAAGAGGACTGTAGTTAACTCATGTTAATAGGAATTATTCTGGTATAAATTTCTGCCAGAATTCTGACTATCACTACTGCATGTAGAACAACTTTATCTGTTACACTGTCATATTCTAGAGTCTTAGTAAATAGTATGATATTCTATTTATCAATTTTACAACACTTTTTATTTTTTTTTTTATTTGAAAGAATCTTTTTATTATTTCTATTAAAAATTCAAGTGTGAGGTAGGGTTCCTTTAGTGACTGATTTTTCTGATAAATAAAAGCTCAAAAAAAGCCCAAAATACCAGTTAGTCATAAAATATTAAAATACAATAATAAATAACATGAAGCATTTAAAATTATAAAAAATTCTATGTGAATAATATAGCCACACACAACATTTATAATGAAATTAAAACATAGGAGGTTTCTTTTAAACAAGGAGAAACTTATGAGAAGTATGCTTGCCTATAATAGTGACAGCTGCAAAGAGTAAGACATAAGTCCTATGGTTAGAAAGAACAAATTTTATTAAATTTAAATTAGTTGGCTTCTGACTAGAGATAAAACGAAAATACCTGATCTCCTTTAAACCTCATTCCTTGCTGTGATTATAAAGTTCAAAACCAATTCAGGATCAATCGCTCATCTTCAACAGATGTTGTTATAATTTGTTTTGTAGTAGAAAATTAAGGAAATTCTACATTCTAGTCAAACTATTTCAGTGTTTCATTATTCTTTCCATTAAAAAGTTTTGGTTTTTTTTTTTTGAATAAAATTACAAAAACCATGCTTTGTTTTTATCCAGATGTTTCTCAAGGCCTCAAGACTGATATCATATTCTCTTCTGGTTTGGGTTGTTTTTTGGTTTTTTTTTCCCCTCAAGCTAAGAAGTACCATTTTTTAGTCTCTTCCCTCAGAGATCATGCTTCTGGATAACTAAAGGTTCTCATGGCTCTGGATTCTATCCAGCTGTTTACTGAACAATGGTACACCAAACCGGACTAAGCACTTTGGAAAGGACCTTGTAAGCGTTGAATAGAAGATCTGCAGGCTGCACTCCTATTTACAAATTCTAGCTTTATATTTCACTTTCTTGCATCACATGATGCTCTTCAGCTTGTGATCCAAAATCCTTCCTAACTCTTTTTCTGAGGACTCCTGTGAGTCTTAGGAATTCTCTGAGGTTTTAAAATTGACCTCCGGAAGTCAATTTGGTTTTGTTCTGCTGTTGTCTTTCCCTGTAATTTTCAAATAAGAGATATTCTCATTACATCACGATTGCACTCTCTCAGATTCTGCCTTCTACCTTCACATTCTCAGTTCCCCCCCCCCCCCAAACTGGCAACACTTATGTTACTTTTTCAACATTGTGTCATCCTTATAATTTATTAATCTTTTGTACAGTCTGTATCTTGATCTTTTTTTCTAACAGATGCCTGTCTCTGTAGTTAAAAGAAAGAAGATGATCCCAAATATTCTAAAATGATGTCACCAGTCCCTGTACATTAAATTATTCTCTTTGTTTATAAAAATCTTCATCTGTAGAATATTTTTGTTTTTGTGGTCAACATTACCACATAGGTTCTTTACCCTTTCATCAGTACCCGTGAACCATTGCATTTTGTGTCTCAAAGCTGTTATATATTCTGTAATATATTCTTCAGATGTATCAATTTCTTCCTGGATTTTGATTTTTTTTTTGCTTCATTCTCTTTTTATGAAATGATTCTTACCACATATAATTTCATTTCTTTTGTGGAATATATGTTGATTTTTGCCACTCTTCGTTCTGGAATTTACATTGCCCATTCTGAATTCTTATACATTTCTATCTAAACTTAATCTTCATACACACATACACATACCTCTGTACTTTCTGAACCTTCAGCAAACCTATTGATAATACTTTTCTAGAGCCAAAATGATGCCTTACCATGTTTATGTCTTGGTGTGCTGAATGTAATTTTCTCAGACACTGTGAGATGTAAACTTGTCATGAGCAACAATGAGGATAGGAATTTAAATTCACAATGTATCCTGAAGGCTGCAGGTCATATTTTTGTGGGTCATATAATTCTTTTTCTGGAGTTGCTTCCTGCAGATTAAATTATTCCTAGTTTATAGGAGTCTACTCTGAATAAGCTTTGACATGTATTGCAGAACAGAAATGTTTTTCACAGCTTTAGCTGTGTAGCTGATTTATAAATAGATCTATGGATAATAATGAAGTCCAAGATGTTACTGGTGGCAATCTACTAGCTTTTCCTCTGAGTAAAGCTTTATTTCAAACTGTGACTGTCATGGACTCAAACAGTACTACCCCATGAGGATTTCTGTTTTTCTTCTCTCTGCTACTTTCTGCCTAAATTAAGGGTTAAGATCTTCCCATTCATTCATTAAAGTTTTGAAAGAATGATGTATGTCATGATGTATCCTTGTATAAACTCACCATGCTGTTTATGGCTATTAAATACATTAGCTTGTACTGAAATTTGGTAAAAAACTTCCTTTAAGATCAGATAAAAATGAAAAGCCACTTTGTAGTGGTTTCAGATAGGATTCAGAGAAAACGACATGCAGTTCTGACATGTACTACATGGGTCATAGTAAGAAGTTATCAAAGGTTAGGAATGGGCTGACCACTGTGACAGATGCTTTCTATTAACACCTTTCCTTTTCCAAATGAGGAAGAGAAAGGCAACAAGGAAGAGAGACTTGTGGACTGGGAAAGGAAAAAAAAAAAGAAAAAAAGAAAAAAAACCCAAACCAATCAACAGCTTTAAAGAAACAATACCCCCCCAAAAAATCATATATATATAAATAGATACAAACCCAATATTGAACCCAGACGCCATGATGGCAGTTATGTCACTGTCAGCACTGATGCTGTGGGGAATGCACTGGGGGAGTCCCAGACTGGATTCGGTGGAGATGGGATTCTGGATCTGGATTCAGCAATGCACAGATTGGGTAGGCAAAAGAGCAGACAGATTTCTTTGCAGATGCTGACCATTGAAGAAGAAGAGGGCTTGACCCTTGTGATCCCTCAGCTTTCTACCAAATATGATGTATATGGGATGGACACCTTGTTCATCAGTTTTAGGTCACCCGTACTGTCCACTCCTCCCCACATGTGTGACCTCTTACTTTATGGCCCCCCCAACATTGTACAGCACATTTGACAGAGACCTTGGTTTCTGCACACCAATCCTTGGTAGTAACTCTAAGCATCAAGTCTTAACACTGCTAGAAGCAGACACTGCAAAAATACTGTTAACTTCAGAAAAATCAGTTACTTAGAAAAGACAGCTAAAAGTAAAATCTCTGAAAAGAATGAGTTCTGCTCTAGCTCAAACCAGGACAAAAATAAATCTGTGTAGTTTTTGGGAAAAGGCAGATGCCTGAAATATTTCCTAAAAAGGTAGTAGCATACCTCCAATTCTGAAAGCTTTACAAATTGAAATCCAAATGATCTCATCTTCTAGTATCTAATGAGTATACTGTTCCAGGGCAAAGCAAGATAATTTTGGTCTGTAGTATCATCAATATAGGACAAGTATTTGGAGCCAAATATTCTTTCGATTGAACCCAAATCCTACAGTGCTTTGCAGCCTGACCCTTATCTCCAACAATAGAATTTTGTTTCCAGGCAGAAATAAATCACAAGAAAGTACTTTAAGGAGAAAAAAGAAAATGGGTACGCTGGAGCACCTTTCTGATTCACCTTTCTCTCCTGTGAGTAGCTATGTCTTAAAAATAGAGGTAGGTCTGACTGCTGTAATTTAAATGTACATTTTCAAAACTAGCAAGGCCTGAGGGCATGTGAGTGTCAAGCTTAGCTTAGATTTTAAGAGTGGTAATTTACTACAGAATCTGAACCCAATTTTTGTCCAATTCCTGCATTAAAAACTTTTAGATATTTAGTATGTCTTTTGCAAAAAAGCTGGTTTGATTTGATTTAAGTGTTATCTCAGTTTACTACATAGTCTATGTGGATTTGCCTGGCATCATGCAAGTCAGACCCTTGAAAACTAGAACTACTTTAAAATGCATCTCTGGACTCTGT
This sequence comes from Chloroceryle amazona, assembly GCA_027560015.1. Taxonomy (NCBI): domain Eukaryota; kingdom Metazoa; phylum Chordata; class Aves; order Coraciiformes; family Cerylidae; genus Chloroceryle; species Chloroceryle amazona. The sequence continues at coordinate 14,927 of JANHFX010007364.1, forward strand.
ACAGTCCTTCAGGTGGGAATGTGGAACATGACTGGGAATATGATGCAGACAAATATTCATTCTTATATTTGTCACAAATATCCAATAACTTAATCTTGGTGTCAAAGGTTTAACCTGTAAACCAGATACAATCTGAAAGTCAGAATTAGTCACTGTATCAATACTGCCCTGTACCAAAATGGAGCAAGGAGTCTCTTTGCTAACTTTGGGAAGCTGCTGTTTGTGTTCTGCAAAGAAACAGCTCAGACAGGTACAGAATTAGTTCAAAAACATAAACCCTGTTTAACAGAATTAAATAGATTACAGCCCAGAACAAAAGGATTAAAACCTGTCTTCTCTTATAACTGGTGATATCATGAAAAAAGGAAAAGAAAAAGAAAAGTTGAATATGGAATGAGAGGCATTCAGAAAGCATGGATTATATAAAGGTTAATTTTTTAGGTAAAGGATGATTCCTCTACATAAGATAGTGTCATTTTGCTGGTTTTATTCCTTCCTTTTCCTTTCCTGCCTGACTATATGCTGGCTCCTTCTACATCTCTTTCTATAGAATAGCCTTGCTGAATATTTTTCAGTGGAAGGGCTGCACATATTTTCCTAGGCTGGTAGAACTGCTTGTACGTTTGTCTGCTTTTGGGTCTATTCCCTTTACAGAAAGACTTTTTTATCAGTGTTTCCCTGGCTTTACATACATTCCTGAGACCAATCATTATGCTTCTTGGCATGTTTATGCTCAAGTACCCAAAATCAAAACCTTTCTTTTGCAAACAAACCATTATCCTTACATCAATGTAGTCTTCCAACAATCAACATAGTCACCTGCAGGCAGTTGTAAGTACATACTGCTTGTAATCTGCACTTGTTGAATGCACGTTGAATCTTTTTCCCTTAGTAGATATAAATCTATTTGTGCAACTTCCTGAATAAGAAATGTATAAGAAATGTCTCACCACTTTTAGGCTGCCTATAAAACTTCCAGTTTACAGACAGCTTGGAGCTTACATATGTATGCTTATAATCAGCTCTATAGTTGTATCGCAAGAGTAATTTGTCTGACAGGTTGCTCCATTGCCAAGTGGATAGACTCTTGCAATAATATTATCTTTCAATCAGAGTTCTCATATAGACAAGTCTGAACTTCTAAGTGATTCTTGCACTTCTAAATAAGCTTATTAACCCTATCTATCTATTAAATTTCGAGGTACATATTAATGTAGTAATTGCCACCTTAATGAAACACAGAAATTCTATATATGTAACGTATTTTTGTTACTGACAGATGATAAAATAATTTTATTTCATTCAGTGTTCAAGCTGCCGAGAGTCTGGGGTATCTACTTAAAGGTTTAACTTTTTACTATAACATCAAATACAGTAGTTTTACTCTGGTCACATAATTTGGTTGTGTGAGCAAGTTTAAAGTGTTAAGTGCGCTTCCCTTCATCTTGTGTCACTTCACTCTCAAACTCCATCTGTCCTGAATTACAAACCACCAGCTGAACACAGCATATCCAAGATGTTCTTTCCCGTTCATATGGAAATTCCTATTCTGACTCTGAAGACTATGCCTACTGTAATCATATATCAAATAATAACTTATTATTCTACATTTTAGTACTTGTTATAAATATTTTATTTCTACTTTTCCAATCTAATTTGCAATTCACATATATTTCCTCATATTTTGGTCGTATTTCCTTTTTATGTCTGTAAGCCATATTTCTACTTTATCATTTCCTTTTAGCTACTCTGGAAGACCTTTCTATATTTCAATTACCTGCAGACTCACAGTTCTACAACATAATCTTAAAATCAAAACTGAGGTACTGATGCACTCCTCTGCATGTTAATTCTAGATATTATTAGAATTTTATTAGAATATAAGTATGTAGGTAATCTTCTGAAGTTTCCCTGATACATCAAGGCTCTCTTCTTTCACCTAGTGAAGTAATGGTTTTGATCATTTACTAAGCATAAGCATATGCATAAGCTCTAAGCATATACTTTAGTGTAATGAAAAAAATAGTTGCAGCCCTTCACAGAGTTTTCCCTAACATTGTTCTGGTATCAAAGTAGAGTTGAATGTATACAAATGTCCTGCTATTAATCTGAGAAAGTTTCCATTAAAACTAAGTATGCTATCTCCTGTACTTCTCCAAATTCTGTCTTTCTACATATCTTTGCTATTTGACAAGAAAGAAGGCTCATAGGTCATAACATTCTGCAACGTTTTCATGCTGCTGCTTTTTATTTCTCCTATTACCACTGTTAACTATGTGTAAGCCTTATTACCATTGCTACTCCCATGATAAGATCTATTATTATGTTTAAAATATGGAAACAATGCAATCTTCAGTGATTCATGCAATGCAGAAACTGAAAAGTTTTGTGTTTCAATGAAGTATGAAAGCAGCTGAACTGTTATTAAAATCTTGACAAAACATTAACTGACAAGATTTTAATTAGCTTCTTATTTACTGTAAAATATTACTGTTAACATATTGTTATTATTACAAAATTCAGTTTCCTCCAGACAGGACTTCAGGTCCTGTGTTAAAAGAGATTATGCCACTCAAACATGCAGCAATAAGGGATAAAAGAAGATAAGCCAACAGTTAAGAAAGTAATAGAAACAAAATAAATTAGTTTTTCATAAATGTAATATTTTCCAAACAATATAGACTGGTCTATTTAGAAAAAGTGACACAAAATTTGCTTCATCTGCAAAACATAATTGGATTTGACTGCAGAACAACAATGGCTTCTGATGGAAGATCGATGTGGTTTAATTTGCAAATTCATTTTTTTTGCTTTACCTTTTTTTAAACATGATTAATAAATAAGCCATATGTGCAATTACAACTTATTTCAAAGAAAGTAACTAAACCTGTACCAAATTTAGTTACTCTCTTTTTTTAATGGTCTTGGAAGAAGGTTCAGAGATAAGAACATGGTTAAATACAGAACAATATAGACAAGCCTGAATGAAGTGTATAGATTAGAACAACATGTAGGAGACAAGTATCTTCTCCTTAAAAAAATCAGAGACAAAGAAATGTTCCTTTCATAAAAGCAAAAGGTTTTTCTAACTTGGATAAAATATTACAAGTTTAATGGAAAGGGAAAAAAAAAAAAAAGGTAATGTGCTTTTAGCCTTGACAGAGCAAAGTCAGCAGAGAAAAAAATTCAGCTACATTGTCCTAAAAAGTAGGTGTTTTGCTTAGGCTGTAACTAGATGACCTGCACTTTGCTTAGTACTTCTTAAACAGCTGCTAACTACAAGTTTGGTTTAAGAAAAAACACAAAGACAAGCTATACTAGCAGAGACATACAGTTTAAGTTTTTGTAGAAGAATTACAACCTTCTTTCTTATCAGTGTCTCAGAAAAATGTATATTAAGCTAGGCCTTCTTAATCTGTTTTCTCAAAAGTACTCTGCAGGATAAACCCGAGTCATGACATATTCTTGTATTCTCACCAACAAGTGTCACCAATACAGTGTTTTCAAGTTCTGCTAGAAGAATATCTTAGAGAGATCATATTACAATTAAAAGAAATATGAAATAAAAATACAGGTTGGAAAACTATGTGTTAGTTTTTAAATAACAGAAGTAGTAATCAAACAAATACTCTTGCTCTGTAGCTGCAGCAGGAGGAAGAATCCATTATACTACAGATGCTGTCCATCCATTGGTACAGGATGAAGATAGCGGATGGATGAAGGTTTAACTATGTGCAGAAAGGAACCTGTGATACCTCCAGAAACTCAGCTCCTTATTCCTTCTTGTTTCCTGTCTCTTTGGTAATGTGTTTACTTCATCATGCATTTCTTTCCCCTCCCTGCAAAACTCTATGATACAGTTAAACCTGGCAGTAGGACATGTCCCTGCACGAAGGGGCAACAGTCACCTGCAATTCTAACAGCTTGTTCTAACAAAGTAAGTATTGAATCTTTTTATTTCTTCCCTAGAATGATAAAGTAGAAAAGAGCTAAAATGTTAAAAAAAAAAGTAAGAATGGAACAAAGAATAAGAAGTCTAAACTAAATCAGTTAGCTGTCTAATGTTAAGGTGGGAGACTCTTAAGATGGCTATATAAAGCTTCAATATCTTTAAAATAAGAAGCACTACTACTGAATCCATATCTTTCTTATCTGTGAAATATATATTGATATCTGGAATACCAGCCTGTTTTACTATAACTTTGTCCCTGGAATAAGCTGCATATATATATAAAAATATATATATATATAATATAAAGCTGCAAAAGTCACCAGTTAGAAGCTGTAAACTTCCAATTTTTTTTCAAAGCCATGTATTATTTCTATGATTTTTTCTGACTTGAGAAAAAATAATAGAAAATAAATCCCACACTGCCATAGTGGTTTATAAATGCCCAGGACACGGGCATGCTTTAGAAAATTAATTACTAAAATGCATCATTTATTGGACCCATTCACAATTAAGTGTTTTCAAAGAGGGACTGTTCACAACTAAGCAGGAAAACAAAACCAGGTTTTCACTGTAGTACCACACTTAAATAACTACATGTGAGGGTTTAATCTCCAAATCAACTCACCTTATTTTTGTTTTTTGATATTAATTTTTTGTTTTCTCTGCTCTTCTATAGCTCCTTTCCTGTATTCATCCCAAAGCACCATGATTATCAAAGCACAGGTTAGAGAAAAATAAGCTATAAAAAATTACTAGTTCATGTTTGACATTATGATGCCTTGCTAGGTTTCACCAGTCATATCATGTCATGTAAAGTAATGCAGTCTGATTGACACAACTCAGAGGGACTCATCATCTTTCATGTATTTGCTGAAGAATTTAAAGCTATCACACAATCTTTGGACAGGAATGAAAATCTATTATATAAAAGAAAGATTTTGTTACGATATTTTTCCATGAAGTTAGAAGAATTTATTTTTACCCTTTGGGAGATTATAAAATATTGTTCTTGAGATTGCATGGGTCATACAACCTTTATCCTCCACTGAGAAATCTATGTTAAATAATTCCAGCTTTAGACTAAAGACCATCTCATTACATTGTTATTATTTGGCTGCAAAAAAGCCTCTTAGGGATACAGAAATTGGGATATGGGGTTATTCTGTGTAACAGTTAAAGAAGTGCTTGTTCATTTAGAAATCTAATACTCTTCAATCTACGGGATAATATTTTACTTCTCTAACACGATGACAAAAGGGTTAACCTAAATTGGGGCCTAGGGATTTAAAATAAAATTTTGAAACTAGCCTTTGATAGCCTCATTATAAGATAGATTACTAATGAAATCTGATTTCAAGACGATGATTATCCAGAGATTAGAAGGAATGATCCAAACTTCATTAAATTACTTTTGAATAAACACAAAAGAAGACAATCATTTTCAAGTGATTTTAACAAGTAAATTACTCTTTCAAATTACAATTAGAAAACACCTTATTTTGCTTTTCTAAGGAAACGGCCTGAAATGTTGGACATGATGCTATTTAATGGAATTACTTTGTATTTACTTTCATGCCCTAAATGACAACACTTAGAACCTGATAAGTCCTCCAATATGCATATTTTCTTTGTGAAATTTAAATGCTACCTATATCAATCTTTATGTGTGCAAGTAATTAAAGTCAATATTTTTATTGTTTCAAACCTAAAATTATTTTTGTAGTTCAGTGAAAGAATTTATTTGAAAATTCGATCCTAATTTTTGTTTATTCATCATTTTAGACACAGAAGGAAAAGCAAGTACTTGTACAAACAATGCTAGTAGAGAGATTCTCTGGTAGGACTCAATTGTACTGCAATGCCTGAAACTCAGATGGATACATCAAGGCATCATTAACTTAGGTTTTCCTAGTATGCTTGTTTGTTTCTGTTTGTTGGTTTGTTTTTGTTTTTTTTTTTTTTTTATTTCTGGGTGGGAGTTTAATATAAATGTACCCACAGTCAAGAGTATTTCTAGAATTAAGCAGAAAGTCCTATTCCTTTCACAAGGAACAATCTCACATCCCATGCTAAGGACCACTGAATAAATTTTCATTAGTTGTTTTGCTTTCTATACCACAGATGCCAACAGGTGCAGTGGGATTCAAGCCACTTTGAAGTCAGACAGTTGAACAGTGCTTTGCATTTGAAGTCTGCTAAGAAAAAATTACCATGATATCTACAATTTATGATTACATTTATTAATGGCAGGAAATCTAATCCTCAGTGCCATTTGTAAGAAGTTTATTTTTTTAACTTATCATAGATGCTTTAAAATCTACCATGTTTATTGTATAAGATTAACTTTCTCAATATTTAATATTCTGATCTAGTTTAAACCTTAGCCGGATTCAGTATGATTCCCTTCTTTCTTCTTGTGTTAGCCCAGCTGCTGTCTTAGGTTTTACTACTATGGTAAAATTCTTGTACAAATACTATCTATGAAGAATTGCTGCTGACTCAATAAAACACTGATGTCTTCCTCTCCTAACTGGTATTGGTAAACCAATACAATTTGCCATATTATACTGAATACTACAATATTACTAAAGTGCCTGCTTGTAAAAACCTTTTCTTTCCATTTAGCAGTATTAGATTGTTTGGCTAGAATACACACATATACTGTCAACCAACTATCTTGAGGCTTATGAACAAAGTTCAGTCATATCTTAACTCTAGACTCCCTGGACCTATTTTAATGTAGTAGAAATACCTAACAGATATATTTTTCTTAAAAAAAGGCATAAAATTGCTAATAACGCATTTCTTACTTTTATAGACCATAAAGGGATATCTTATCATAATCATCATAAACCAGAACCATCTTATACTTTCTACACAACTGAACTTTCAAACTAGTAGGTTCATTTCAAACTCTGTAAAGCAGGCATCCCCAGGAGCTAAACACCACTGACTGATGAAAACAATCTAAGTTCTGTGTCTTATTCTAGATTATGAGTGGATAGCTGAAATCCAGCCTAAGTTCAGACAAGCTTTTATTAAGTAAAGAAGTATTTATCTAAAACAAATTTATGTTTATTTTTTTCATAAGTTAAGATATTTCTAATATCAAATGACTTACTAATAAACATGTAACGATGCCAGCAATATGTCAAAGAAAATTTTTGTTCTTATTTTATTGAACAAATGTTCAAGTCAGATTTTCCACTTAGGACACTTCCGATGAGCTTTCTAAAGTAGAGTACATACCCTTAATCACAGGGAAGGTTAGATTTAATACTTTACATGTAGAAATAAACAAAGGTCATAGTACATATCAATAGTTTTTACCATTGTGAGGTGCCATTACATAATCAAATGGCATAGGTACTACAAAACAAAGCTTAATGGCAACATATAAAAGCCAAATCACTGTGCTAAAAGTGATTTGTGACATAGGTGGTCCTGCAGAATTTGAATTCAAATCTGCCTTTAGAGGAATTGATTTTTAGATTATGCAATATCTTTTTGATTGGTCAAGCAAACCCTCATGATAAGGAGACTTTTTCCTCTCCAGTGGATGAAAATTTTGAGGAGGACTGAAAGATTATGAAGGATGTTAAAAAAAACCCCAAAACAAAAAACCTCAAAACAAAACAGAACAATAACAAGAAAAAAACAAACAAACCCCCCCAACTTTATATCTATTTAGAAACCTCTTTTTACTGTACCTGTTACTTTCAGTCTGTCAGCTCCAATGACAATCTCATCTTCATCTGCAGAAAACAATACTCTTCCACCTTCACTTGCCCTCACTTCAAATCTCTTACACTGGGCCTCCACAGCCTCAGCTCCTGAAAACAAGGAAGGGAATGTTTCATCTAAGATATTTTGTAATGATAGTAATAATCAGCATACATAGACTAACCAAAATGTATCAAATACATGGCTTTCTGTAAGTCTGGTAGGTAATGCGTATTAAAAATACATTGTTAATTTACAGAGTAACTATTTCACTGTTGCATATTAGGATAGAATTTGACGTTAAGTATAAATAACTATTTCAGAGTCATGTGTAGAAGTCAACACAGGATTTTAGAATGAACTTAAACTTTGAGATCTTGAAATGCCAATTCAGACAGAGATTCCTGGAGTTTTCTTAACTTGAAGTTTCTTACCAATGGAAAAAAAAGATAACATATGAGCCTATTCCATAAAGACCAACAGATCGACACAGCAGAAAAGGGTATTTTTTATTCAGTTCTGCTGTGAACTTGAACAGCAGAATAAGAAAAAAAAACAAATCAACAAAACAAACAAAAAAGATGAACTGAGATATCACAATTTATCTCACATTCTATGAAAGAAAACTTCCAAATGTGTCAAAACTCCAAAACCCTAAAATAATTCTGAAGTCAAACAGACCTATGGAACTGCATCTGACAGTGCAACAAGAAAGCTTGCAGATACAAAAACTCCATTAAATTTACTATGCTTTTTAGTACACAGGTCTTATCCTTATTCTTCAGTGTTTTGTCTGCTAAATTGTTTCTGAAAATATTAATTTTATTATATCAATAAGTGAAAGCAAAAGTTTATTTTTGGAAATGATATTCAAAACAATGAACTGCATATATCACAACCAGTTGTAAGGCAAATTACAAGATTTCAGGGAGTAATTATCTAACAATTTTCTCTTTGATCTCTAACTAGATTTCTAACAGACATCTGGAAGGACCCATTGTTCTATATGGATATAGAACTTCAGTTTATCAACCTGGGTTACAGATTTGAAAAACCACCTGCTTCCATAATGTGGAAATTTTCAATTTAATATGCATATGCACATTATCAAAATATATAAGAAGAAATATAAAAGCTGTGATAACCAATTCTTGATGAGGAATTGCCACAGCAGCCCTTAATGTGCAGAATCAGCTATAAAATCAAAACAACAATTCCTCTTTCTTACAGATTAACTTATATTTGTACTGTGAAAAATTTCTGTTTACTTTTAATTCATCAATCTGAAAACACTTGTGATGTCCCATTTTCTTGAAGTTAGACATGTTTATTGTGTTCTAAAAATGTAAAATGGTATTTTCTCTCTATCCTTATACAACTGAACTTTATTTTAAATGTGATAATCAGGCTGTTGGATTTATTTTGAAAAAATCCTACATTTTTGAAAAGACAGACAGATTTCAGATAATCTGTTAGGCATGTTACAAACGCTACATCTCACAGACATTCCAGGATGCTCACTAATGAAAGTTGTAACAAAGTCTAATAAATGTCATCATAATATATATGCACACATATCTATCTTACTGAATTCATATATTGCTCTGAAATACTTTCTAAAGGTCAGTGATGGCGTCCCTGATGGTGTTGCCCCCAGGCACAGCTCAATTATTGGTTTACAATTATAGCATCCAGCAAGCAATGCATGCTAGCAATACAGTGAGGAAGGATATTCTGTTCTTTTGCGCTGTCACTAGTAAAGATATCTCTTAAAAAAGCAATGAAATATTATTTTATATTTATTTGCTATATGAATGCTTGTTTTATGGAACCCAGTGATATCTAGACATTGTCAGGAAACCAAAGGATAATCACAAATAAATTAATACTAACTAGTTTCACCTTTATATAAAAGTTGATGATTGCTAAGCTACACAAAAGTGCTGTGATGTTATTAATTTACACACATGGAAGTTGTTAATTCTGTAAAGAAAAGGAATTAACAGAAAACATGAGAAAAATCAAAGAGAAAAAAAGACCTGTCACATTCTTACTTATTATATATCACTGCAAGTGACAGACAATGTTTCAATAACTGCCTTTTAAAACTTGTAATGCATTTAGGAAAATACAGCTTTTCATGAAGAATGACTTACAAAACAATGATCTTTCTACAAGGAAAAGCATATACTTTAGAATTTCAGCATTTGCACTTCTTCGGCGTGATGTTGCATAAAAGTACACCTAGAATTCATGTAGTTCAATATAGCATTACAGGACATAACTCTACTTTTTTATGCTAAAAGAAATGGTCTTTTAGTTAGTATTACTCAGTTATTGCTGAAACACTAACAAGTGTTAGTCAAACCACTTGAGTGATCACTAACAAAACAAAATACATGTTAAGTTTGTCTCTTTGACATAGAAACAGATGTGGATGTTATGAAAATTGTTTTGAAAATTAAACTGCCTACAGAGTAATCAATGCTATCAAAATAGAATTCTGTTTCATTACATTTTCTTTTCCCAGTTGTAATACGAGTAAGCAGTTGCATGTGCAATGTATTCATGTATTATCTTCCTAGCTGAAATGCAAATTGCTGTTCCAAAAATGCTCTGCAAACATACACAGCTCATAAAATGTCTGAACCTTTAATAGGACTACTAACAAAAATGATGAAGGACATCTTAGAATATCATGCATGAACAAAGCAAATAGTTTGATATTTTTATCTCAAACTTGTAGAGCAATCACATTATCCACTATGCTTATTTTCTGCCAATCATACCTGTTTGTATAATGCATGTTTCACTCCAGAGAAACATGCAAGAAAATCTATCATCCAAACTCTGTTTGGAAAGGTAATTTCTACCAAACACATGCCTATCTGAAAAGCTTTCTAGATGTGCTACTACTAACCTACTTCACACTAGGGATGTAGTCAATTTCTTAATACTTTTAATCACAATCACGGGATGTCCATGTCAAACCGTCTCGTCATCTTGTGTGCAGGAAAAAATAATTACTTGCAAATTTAATTGTATAATACTATATTAAATTTTTAAGTTTCTATTAAATTGATTAATTTAAAGTATGTAGATGAAAAATGCACATTTCATATTAATCCATAATCATATATAATGATGGTTTATAACATATGCTTGTTGCACAGCAGTTGCATAAACAAAACTCATTAAAACAGCTACGTTAAAATGCAAAAAGCATATTTTTTTTTTTTTGTTATAGAGAAGATGTGTTAAAATGAAAATACTGGACATTATATATTATATGAATACAGAAAATTTTAGACCTTTAACCCAGGTTAACACAAACAGAGATTACATTTCAAGACAAAAACTGTGCCTATTTTGAATTTACAATATTACACTATGTGGTGACTGAAGATTGCCTCCCACAACACTACAGTATCTATCTTGGCTTGCTTATTAAGTAATACCATAACAAACATGAAGAAATCATGCTTTTAACATTTTGCTTTTTAAAGTCAGTGATGTGTTGTACTACTTTATTGTTATTAAGGAAAAAATGATAACCATTACTTGGAATTATAATAAATACTACCAAGAACTCACCAGTCTTCCACATTTTAGATATGTTTATAAAGATACGATTTTAAAGATGGAAGGGTAAGCACTTCATTTAGCAAATATGATTAATGATGATTAGGGAAAAATCTTGATTTGTCTAACACCCTTATCACACAATTGAAGTATGAACTGTTGGTGGTTTTTAATAAGATATGAGATCAGATTTTCTATATGTAATATATGCATGGGTAGTTTGGTGTTTGGGATTTTTTTGTTTGTGGTTTATTTTTTTTTTTGGTTGGTTGATTGGTTGTTTTTTGGTTTTGGCATTACTACAAAGCTTATTGTTGTGGAAATTGCTGCTCATCCTGGGTAGCATATAGTGCTTTTTCTTCACTGTTTGGAAGGCATGTACAGTCATTATAGTTTTCTGGGCAGTTCAGATTTCCCCTACCAGCAGATTGAACCTCTTCTCAACTACTTCCAAGGTTATGCATATTTTGCTTTATCATGGTTTTGGGTTTGTTTTTTTTTTTTCTGTAGAAAAAGGATACTCAAAGTTTGAGGTCCTTTGTTTTCCACAAAGTTCACCTCCATTCCAGTTTTCCATAATATGATGTAATATTGTATGTAAATATGTAATTATGTAAATAATGTTTGTATGATATACATAAGAAGTGATGAAGAAAGTAACTGCTGTGGAGACAAGGTAGAAAATCTAGAAGTTTATCTAATTTCCCTAATTGCAACATTTTCTACCCAAGCATTACTTTAGACTTAGTTTTTAGATTTTTCAGAATATCTATTGCATCTTATTACTTATTTTGCACAAAAAATACGTTTGGGACTTGAACCTTATATATTACAAAGACCATATGTTCTTTCATTCCTGGAAGTAAAGCACTTCACTCCTATCAACACACAGTGGAAGTAACACAAATATTAAAAACCGGGTGAAGCTAATGTTTGCTTTGCTTTATCTTCTGGTCAGCTTCCACCCACCTACAATGCATTTCCATTCATTCTCAACTTACTGAAGCATAAGTTGAAACCGAGGTATATGAGGGATAGTAACTATCAATAATACTAATTACACAAGAAGTTACATTTTTTTCTCTGCATTTTGCGTGTTTATATCAGATGTAGATGAACACTAGCTGTTGTGTCTGGTTTCTAAATCACCTTCTGTGTCCACATGACAGACAATAAATTCAGGCACAGAAATAGATATGAAATCAACCACTTTTAATTAAATATAGGGCCTAGAATGCAAAGGAAATTACCACGAATCTATGATATTTGTAAATACAAAACCTAACGAACTTCAATGTACTTTATTCTGATTCTTCAATGAAAAATGGGTTATTTAAACATTTATTAAATACAGGGAAATTTTGGATGACAAAGTTACTTTTATGAGAATGTGTTGATTTGTTGAGATTGGAGATGGAAGAGATAAAGCATTTTTAATAAAGGTTCAACCCCCAGACAGGTCTAAAATCAGTATTTTTGAGACCTAGAACAAATATAATTAATATTAAATGTTAGATATTACATTATTTAGGCCACCAGAGGTCTCAGAAATTTTTCAGCTAATGGAAATGCAATAATGCGAATGAAGAATTCATACCAGTTGAATAGAAGCATTGAGGAATTTGAATAAAGAGAGCATTTAGCTGAGAGCAAGACATCTACACAAGCAAATATTCACAGCAATCAGGGCATGCTCCGTGTTCTGTTTGAAAACAGCAGGTAGGATGGTAACATGACTCTTCCATTTTCATGATCTACAGCCCCACCAATATTCATAAGATATTAGTGATGTTACAGGTTTAGGGCTTGGTCAAATGAAAGCCCACAGGAAAATTCTGCCTTCCCAGGAAGATTTTACTTCTAGAAAATTCATGAAAAGACACAATTAATATATTGCCTATCACCTTTGACAATGGATAGAATACATCACTCTCTCAGTTTGCCTTCCTGGTGCATCCTGATGAACCACAGTTATGAAAATATATATGGAAATTTTATACAAGTTGCAGCAGACAGCACTGACCATGATACTTCTATATGAGATCAGAACTGCACAAGAGCTAACCTGTACTTTTACTTCTACCATCCCTGTCACATGTTATTTTCTATTGGAGATTTTCAGAAATTACATGGCTAAACAGACCTTTGGTCTCAACCTGATACAGCTGTCCATAGGTTTCATCATTTATAAGCAATAAAAATGGATGAATGAGAGTAAAATGTATTTTGTGAAGGTTGCTTGAACTTTAAATTAACACATTTATTTTGCTTCTGCAATGGCTAGAAGTATGCGCTCAGATGACAGGTTGCAACATTAGCTATAGCGTCTTAATAACACTAGTCTATAATGACTTTCCTATCTGACTGTTTTTTCACATAATATAAACGTATAATAAATATATGTAAACAATATGTAATATAAATATATTTTAAATAAATAACAATACATCAAAGTGACTAAATTTAAGTTATTTAATAAAAACTACTTAAATAAAAAGTAAATAATAAAGATAGTTTATTACCAGCCTTATTGCATTATCTTTCCTATAGATGTTTTCCTCTATTGCCCAGGAATCTTTCTTTGTGATATCAGTAAATAGCCACACTACATTAAAGTCTTCTTATAGCTGCCTTTATCAACTTAGCTTTCCCTGAGAAGTTCAAATGTCCAGCTCAAGCAAATGAACTAATTATAACTCTAATGTACTTTGGAGTACTCCAAAGTGTGAATGGGAATATAAATTTGATCATTCTTCCTCATGGTAAGTACAATCTGAATAGTACTAAATCCTAAGAGAATTTTCCAAATTTTCAGCATTATCCTCAACCTTGGAATTTTTATCTGTCTGAGATGTGATTGGTGTTTACACCTGAAATAATTTACAAAGCTGGTCATATACTTTTTGGAAGATGAGGCTTACTGAAGCAGTCTATAAATTACATTTCTGTATAAAATCCATGGGAAAGTTTCCATTACCTTTGTTAGCTGAATTAGGCTACAAAATCACTGTTGCTTGGCCACTACATGTGTTACGAAAATCCAGACTTTCCTACTATGTAACAGAAGTATATTATTTATAGTGTATTCCACTGAAAAGAAATGAGAGTTAAAAACCAGAACAATACTTAGCTTGAGACACCTGACTACATGCTGGGCTTAATGAACAGCACATTCAAATCAAACAGTAAGAGCAGACAAAAGACACTAAAAGATGTATGGAATTTCTTCATTATATAGATGAAACTCAAAGACAAATCAGGAATGTTGTATTTCTCCTTGTGAAATAAAACATCTTGCACATCATAAGGTAATTCTTTCCACTCTAAACCTGTTCCTGTTTACCACTATATATTTCTTTTAGGTCAGACTTTCAGTCTGAATTTTCTATTGAATGCTCTAAAATTTTCCCAGAAATTCTACTGAAAGTCACTTACCTGTAAATAGCTACATCCTTGCTTTTTTCTTTCGTAAAAACAAATCTGTTATTTGACCTCTTTGCATCCTTGGAGACCTTATATCTCATCCACATACTTTCTAAAATAATTGCTAATAGTGCAAGTACCTTTCTGCTGCCTGGGTTTTCATTCTGAGGTGAACTGGAATGGAACTGAAACTGGATGAAGTGAAATAAACTCATGTCACCTAACGGGTCCTTACCTCTTCTTTTCCTGATTTTGTCCTGTGACCTTTTTTAATAACTGTTATATACCTCGTTTTGTGAAGATTTAAAAAGAAAACATTTTCAGTTACAGAATCATAAAATCATTATGGTTGGAAAAGACCTCTAGGATCATCAGGTCCAGCCTTCATCCTAACATCTCTCTGTCCATTAGACCATAGCCTCAAGTGTTACATCATCTTGTTTTTTAAACACCTTCAGGGGTGGTGATTCCATTACCTCCCTGGGCAGTCTGTTCCAATGCCTAACCACTCTCTCAGTGGAGATTTCTTCCTAATATCTAATCTAAACCTCCCCTGATGCAATTTGAGGCCATTTTCTCTACGTTTATCATTAGTAATTTGGGAGAAGAGACCAACAGCAGCGTTGCTACAACCTCCTTTTAGGTAGTTGTAGAGAGCAATAAGGTCTCAGTCTCCTCTTCTCTAGACTAAACAACCCCAGTTCCCTCAGCCCCTCCTCATAAAATGTGCTTTCCAGACCCTCCACCAGCTTCGTTACCGCTCTCTGGACCTACTGTGGTGTGAAAAACTGGACACAGTACTCAAGGTGTGGTCTCAAGAGTGCCAAGTACTGTTCTGTCTTTATTACTGGTAATACTCTCTGTAAACATTAGACACAGTGATTATGAAATTTGTTTCTACTCTGAAGGCATTTTGAACATTTTTGGTGGTTTATTAATGTAAAGTAAAAGCTAACTTAAAAATTTTTACTTGCATTCTCTATATACACTTATTCAGAGTTTAGTTTTCAATTTTCCTTTTTCCTCAGATTTTATTAAAAAAAAAATAAATGCACAACTCATTTTTCCAGATGCTTTTGTCAGTTTTCCAGGAACTTCAAATATAACCTGTTGTGACTAGAAAATACTGTATTGTTATTGTGTATAATATTATTCACAATGTAATGAATTAGACCATTAAAAGATTTCTAAATGCAAATGAAACTATTTGAGATAAATAATTGAATTAATCACATTTTGATAGAAGATCACTGAAACAAAGGATATGAGCTAACAGAGTATTTAGAAGCTTTCTTGGAAAAGCAATTTAAAAAGAAATATTTAAACTTTTTATAAAATAAATTCAACACTGATAGCTATAACACAGGGAGGACTAGAAAAATCTATTCCAAAATGACTGTTTCTCAGTTTATGTGCTTTAGCTAAAGAGTACAAATATCCTCAAGTTATCTATGCAAGTGGTGTTAGGATTTCATATAATCATGCTTTATCTGAGAAAGATTTAATGAAAGAATGCACAAATATTAAAAAATAGAGAAGATCCATCTACAATAAGGCTGGATACTACTGGGTAGTAAAACAAGAGTAAAAAATTATAGCCTGTTGTCCAGAAAATGAGTTTTTTAAACCCTTTTGCTAGTTGGTAGATCAGTGGATGGCATCCGCAGATTTCTGAGCAACCAGCATCCACTATGATGATAGCACAAGATGATGATGGCTTAGTCCAGATCTCAGGATTTTTGTATTATCCATTTAGGAAATTACTTGTCTCCTTGTCCTTGACAGTAGGACAATGGCCAGGAAAGCTGCAGAAGCAGGATAAAAGCGGATTTGGACTCTTAGCTTCTGGAAGTGTCTCTTCTGATTACAGTTCTCAGCGGAGTTCATTGTTGACTTGTAACACAGAAGATTTAATTCAATTCACGGATTAAAACATCTACCTCAGATACTCACCCTGTTGACACTTAAACTTTGCATCTTTATCTGTGATTTGAATTACTCCTAAACTGTTCTACCCTTCAAATATACCACTTGGAAAAGACATATTGATATCCTTGAAAGTAGGATCATATGCTGACAGAACTAGTATCATGGGAAAATCTGAAGTGTCCTCAACTGAATGTATGATTTTGTATTTGGGAAGAAATGTCACCTAATATGACAATGGGTGTATAAAATCAGAGGCAAGACCTGCAGCAAAGGTGGAATTTTTGTTTGGACTTGCTGAAAGCTTTTGCTTTGGCAATATGGCAAGCCAACTAGAATCACTCACCAGAGAAAAATAGAGGTGATAAATTAGCATCTGGCTTCATATGCAAGTTCCATAGAGGAAGAAGTTACAACCAAACAAAAAAAAAAAAAAACAAAAGAAACCCAAACAACTTCCAAAACAAGCAAAGAAAGACCCCCAAGAGAAAAAACTAGAGACATAAAATTAACAAAGTTCCCTTTCCTTCTTAAAAGACTGGTGACTGTCAGAACCATCCCTTCATGCTCTTCCTTAATAGAAAACCACTGTCTCCATTCCAGAAGCAAAAGAGATAGCAAGCTTTAGTGTCTGACAAATTTAATGTGTTAGAGTGCCTAGGTGCCTTGGTAATACATGTGAGAGAAAAGCAACAAAACAGCTTCTCCAAACAAAACATCTATCCAAAGCATCACAAAAGGAAACTCACAATGTATTGGGACTCAAATGTTGGAATAACTTCTTTTAAAGGCAATGTAATCCCTAATTTTGATTTGGAAAAAAATACTTAACTCTATATTATTTTGATCTATAAGGGATGTTATTCAGTAACTGATAATTATTCCCAGTGACTAATTGATAAAAAGCCTTCCATAAATCTGAAATTAGAGGAAGAAATCTAGTCAAAATTTTAAAGTATTCAGCTAATCATTAATTCAGTGTCACCTGTTCATAATTTAGCTGCAGCTGCAATATTTATCACCCTAAGAATAGCCTAAGGACAAATAAGATATTTTCAGATATTTATTATAGATATTTTAAAAATCCATATTTAATAGACCTTTAAATGCCCTGTACATGCCTGAGACAAACTACGTCAAGACATCTCTGCTCATCTACAAATAGCAAAATTAAACATCTCTAGTACTGGCATAATATGGAATTTGAAATTCCATACTCTTCTGAGTGAAGGCAAAAGAATTAAAAGACAAATAAACAATTATCTTCATAAATAAGCACAACAAACCAGCTATGTCCTAGTTATGGATATTAACTGGTATTTTCCAAGGCATTTAATTTTAAGGTTTAGATATACATTTGTCCTGTTTTCAGCTGAGACAGAATTAATTTTCTTCCTTGTAGCTGGTACAGTGCTATGGTTTGGACTTAGTGTGATAATAATGTTGACAACACACTTATTCTAAGTTAAGGATTTTACAGTTTCCCATCCTCTGCCTGCAAGCAGGTGCACAAGAAGCTGTGAGGGAACATGGCCAAGACAGCTGATCCAAACTAGCCAAAGGGACATTCCATACCATAGGATGCGATGCTCAGTACATAGAGTGGGGGAATCTGGCTAGAGGAGTGGGTAGACTGTTGCTGGGGCATTCACTGGTCAGTGTGTGGTGAGCAATTGCATTGGGCGTCACTTTTCTTTTCTTGGGTTTTATCTTGGATTTTATTACTCTTTGTTGTTATTTTATTCCCTTCCATTACAATTTTTATAATTATATTTTATTTTTCTTACTGCAAGGGTGATGGGGCCCTGGAACAGGCTGCCCAGGGAGGTTGTTGGAGTCTTTGTCTCCAGAGACTTTCAAAACCTGCCTGGATATGTTCCTGTGTGGCCTGCCCTAGATGATCCTGCTCTGGCAGGGGGGTTGGACTCCAGAGGTCCCTTCCAACATGTACCATTCTATGATTCTATAATTTTAATTATTAAACTGTTCTCATCTCAACACATGATTTTACCTCTCTTTTTTTTTTTTTTTTTTCCCCCTCCACATTCCACTAGGAGTGGGGAGGAGTGAGTGATCAGTTGCATGACGCTTAGTTGCTGGCTGGGGTTAAAACACAACAGCAAGTTGGTAATATGTGAAGCTGGTTTTAGAGCTGCATATTTTTATAGTACTCAGACAAAGCAATGCAATAAATAGAAAGTAAACTATGATATTAGTGTTTTAAAAAATGCACAATAATTGTAACATTACAGTGAGATGCAATTTCTGATAGTCTGAAGACATGTTATAGGAAATTCTAGAAAACAAGGTTTTTTATTTATAATTTAATACTAGTGACCTAATAGGTATGTTGTGATCTAAGAGGTTCATGATCTTGTATGGACAAAATTTTTTTATGGACAGACAAGTTTAGAATATTATAATAATAAATTCTTACCAATATTAATGAGCTGTCTGAATATCAGGGGGGAAAAAAAGTGTAAAAATAAAATCTTTATGTCCTGCCAGGGAGTTGCTAAGGGTCCAGATGCCGTAGGTAGTTTAATCATGCTTAGCATGCATCAGCAGCCTTGTGAGTCTCACAATGCATGCTCAGCACCTGTTTTTACAGTTAAATGAATTATTAGCAGCTGATAAAACTAAAGACAAAGAACTAGAACCATCTTTTGAAGATGTATGATGTATACCTCAAAACCTACTTAAATACCACTGAATAATGGTTATTTATTTAACTATTGGGATCACTCTCCTACAAAAGGAAATCACTTCTCCTTACTTGCTCTGAACATTTGTGTAGTAGTTCTGTTATCTGCATTGGCCAACATTCTATAAGTAAAAACAGCAGGACAGATGGCAATGGATAAATGTTTAAAGATTAACACTTCTCTACCACCATGCTAGCCACTAATGACCTCTTCCCACTCTGACTCCCACTTCTACAATTAAATCCAACCACTGCTCATAGTTCCATGTCCTCTGGTATGGTACGGGGGGGAAAAAATACATTTTAATATTGTGGATAAAATACTTGAGAAGTGAAGGCGAATATCCTTTTTCCTAGTTTTTGCTGCTGATTTTCTAGAGACAGTGGAAACAGCCAGACTTGCATTTAAAATATAATGAGGTAAAATAAAAAGGCTATAAAGCAGAAATGTAAGTGAAGGACTGCTGTACTGCTAGCAAAATACATGTTGATAATTGAAATCTACTTCAACATATGGCTGGTCTCCCTGCAGATGTCCCAGAGTCGGAGTTAGCATTGAGATGAAATACTAAGGCACCTAGCTGAGGTTTATACCTACCATATCGGATACCCATCTTCACAAGATCACCACTGCACTCCTGCTTCTTCTCCATAACTGTACCTGCAAAGTACTGATCTAGTGTTCCTTTTTATCCTCTGTGATCTCTTAGAGGCATGGTGCTGTGACCACTTTCCAGGGGAACCATGTTCCAGTGACTGACTACTCTCTCAGTGAAGAACCTTTTCCTAAAGTCTAATCTGAGTTTCCTCTGAAGCAGCTTTATAACTTTTCCATGTATAAAAGAAGAAAAGTCCAATTTCATAATAGCAGCTCAATAAAAAATAATATTTATAGTGAACATATGCAAGAAAATTGGAGCAGTTGCAGAAAAAAAAAAAAAGGAAAGCACACTGCTCAGTAGCTGTATATATTCTGACTTTAAAAAGGCACCTCTTCCTCCACTTGCTTGTCTTTCCCAAGCCACCTCTAGATTACAGAAAGAAAAATACATTGAAAAAACTGGTACTGGACCTCAAAATTACTTCCAAACATAGATGATGAATAAACTTATTAAAAGAGAGACAGAATGACCTGCATGTATTTTATCTATGCTACAAATATTATACAGAGAAGTATCAGACTAGTTATAGAAGTACAAAGTATGTTTTTCTTTTGTCTGTCTGTTGCAGGCAGCAAAAGGTGCTCTCTGTGCTAGACCAGTACAGCTTCAGATAAGAACTAACATAAATTGTAACCAAGGTAGAAATTGTCTTCCTGAGCTCAGACAGAGGGAAAAAAAGAGGAAAGTTGGATAAAGACTCAAATGTCAAAAACTTTTAGTGTCTGAAGAAGTCAGCAAGAAATGAAAAACCACAATGAACACAGAAATAAGAGAAAGAGCTCTCAAGACCCCAGCTCTGGAAGTAGATATAGTGTTTAAATCATTTAACAAAAGTGTATATTTTTAAGACTCTATGAAGATTATGCATAACACGCTAGTGAGAATAACAAAGCAAGAAATCTTACATCCACTGCACAGACCTTCTTTACTATGCTGTTTAGAGCCAACAATGCACAAGTACACTTGCCCCTGAGATATCTACGCAGAAATTGCACAGAATTTAGTTTCTGTCCTATTGCTGTTGTCAGCATTTATTCACAAAGGAACTTTTAATTCGTGGCATATCAACAGACATGATATGCGACTGTGTTTCAGGAAGGAGGTTTCAAGTTAAATAATGGCCATACTTACCAGAAAGAATTACCACTTGCTCCTAGTGAGTGACAGAGAAATATCTTACTACTCTTTATTTTTACAACATGGTCTTCATGTGGCAATTCATAAGGGAGATGTAGGATATATTTTACACCATAAGGTATTTCAAATGTTAAACAGCAATGTACTGTTATATCTGCACATATCTGTGTGATACTCCTATTATATGTTGACAGATATTGTTTAAAAATTGAAAATGTACCTAAATGATTAAAAGTAATTTGAAATATTGTGTAAAGTATCTCTCTCTTTCAAAGAGACCTTCTTACCCAAGCATAAAGTGAATTGCAAATGGTTGATGATACCAAGTGTATTTAATAGTTTTATGAGTCAATTATGTAATGGATGTATATAAAAAAAATATTTTTTTTTCAATTCAGTTAATGCAAGGGCTAGTCACAAAAGCCTAAATTCACCACTGCTGAATGTCAAATGTACATATGCAGATTAACACAGTTATACAACTAATTAACATGTGAAAATGAAATAAAACTAGAAAGTAAAGACAGTTTGTAACTGGTTTTAATAGCCTATTAACTATTACTGTCTCTTGTCAAACAATTGACAATCAAAACAAACATTTTGAGAGAATTTCTACTACTGGAAGATTACTTAGAGAATTGCAAGAGAAATATGAATGAATTTGCAATAAATAACATGTTAATTTTTAAAAGGCTACTTTGGCAGACCCATCAAAGTTCTGGCAAAGAGGTTGAAGTTTTGACCAGTTGTCAGAGCTTCACATTTTCCTAATACAGCACTTCAAGATAATTAATTAATGGACTAGATTCAAATGATGGCTTAGCCAAAGTCTTTAAGCATATATATGAATATATTTTATGTGAGATCCTATTACAGAACCTGTTACAGTGCAAATGGTTTGTAAAAAGACTTTTCCAGGCACTAGACAGACAGAAATTGAAGCAACATCACATTGCACTGTAAATTTTGAGAAGGGATGATACTCAGATTCCAGCTGGACATTTCAACTGTTATGAGCAACATGGCTTGCTTTTTGACTGACTCTTGGCTCATGCCTCACACTTTACCAGGAGGAAACGTAAAGCCATATAGCCTCTCAGGTTCTGTTGTACCTTCTGCATTGATTCCCGAAGCTGAAAGAGATCCTTTAACTCTGCAGTTAAGGTTGCTAACCTGTACTAAAAAAGGGGGAAGTTACCTCACATTTAGCTCCGTTGAAAGATCTGACAATCTTCCATTTAATGTGTAAAAAGATGTGAAAAAAATGTGATAGTTTAGCACTGAAATTACAGATTCTGTGTTCATGTTAGAATAGAGTGAATTAACTGTAAGTTTAAAACATTTGTTACACTGAGAAGAGCCTGACTAATGATAAAATTACCCAAAATATGATTTTAAGCTCTTATATATTCTGTCTGCAGTTCAATATGAAATACTCCTGCTTATATATCATTGCAAAAACTGGACTACTAATTCATCTATGTGTGGAAGAAGTTAATTGCCTGCATTTCTGATTTCCACACATTAAAGTGGTTTTCAGGACAAAAAATTCTTGTGATTTTTTTGTGTCATGTGTGTTTTTCAGTTATTTATTGGGTTTTGGTTTTGTTGTTTTGATGTTGTTTTTTATTCTTCTTCTGTATTTTAGTTAGGGAACACAAATTCAAAGAATGTTTAGAAATGGATAACTCATTTACCTGACTTTAATTTTCTAACATGTATTCTTAACAATTTTCAGAATCCTACTGCACTACAGTGGTTTCAAGAACAATTGCTTTAATATGAAAATTAAACTAGCAGAATGTTTATTTTAGACAATTGAAATTTCACTGTAGTTTAGCACTACAGGTAGATAAACCCCCCTGTAAGGGAAAGGAAAAAGGTTTTATATTACATGTTTGTGACAATTAAGTTCTGATTTGTATTTGCCCAGATGAAGAGTAGAAGCAGTTAATGGCGGATTATAAAATATTGTCCCTTCTTTCCCCAGCACCCTACTATCAACTATAGAAGAACAACCATATGGATAAGAGAGAGAAGAATTGAACCCTTTTATTACCTTTTCCTGCTCCGAGGAAGGGGTATATGTCTATGACTGCTCTGAAAACACCCTCTTCCTGCAACACTCAGGAGAAAAGACCTGACATTTGAGACTACTGTATGCAAAAGAGTTTGTTTTGTTTTGAAAAAAGAAACATTTGTTGTCCATTGTTACTTAGACATGTTACTGCTTCAATTACCTTAATGAATGCTTAGTTCAAGTTCATAATAATCTTAAATAATTAAATGCCTGACAACATACGTTAAAGATTTAGTGCAACAAGCGAATACATATTATTACAAATTCTACCACAGATAATTGTGAAAGTAAGAACACTTGAAATACAGTCTTTTGCTTCAGATCTTCTTTGATGTCTGGATGTTGCAAAGGAAACATCACAGACAACATTTAGGTATTGAGTTACTCTGATCACCTCTGAAGTGAAAGTATAACAGAATATATTATTACCAGGTAAAGTATCATTAGATATGTGCCCAGGCAACTGGCATGGGATGTGGGTAAGAATGATGGAGAGGACTATTTCCATTCCCACAAGGTATGTACCTGTAGTTTCTCATGTTCTGTAGTTTCTGCCCAATACCCCATGTACTCTTGGTAGATCACAACAAGTGAGCAAGCACATTTTTAAGAAAAAAAATCTTGAATACACAACACAAATTTTGTGGTAAATAGATGGAAAGTGTCATGAAGTTTGACATGTTAGTTGAATAGCTATATCTTTTAGTACTGTTATCAGTCTTTCCCAGTTCTGTAACTCAAAATTATATACCTGCCTGCTATTTTCAAAAAGTAATAGCAAAACTGTGATTATAAATCTTACTGGTATTCAAATAATTTTTCTCAATTTGCAAGGCTCTAGTGAGTAGAGCTACAAGTTTAGTGAGTAGAGCTACAAGTTTAGCGAGTAGAGCTACAGGTTCTCTAAAGCTGTGACTTGTACAGCTCTGGACCTCTCTGAAAGTTCTGATTTTGTCTTAAAGAGCTCAAAGCTTAGCAAAAATGAAGTGCAGATTTTTGCACATTTCAGATATCCCCAAAGATCTTTGTGACTGGAAAAGGGTCAAGCAATAGCAGAAATACCTGTCAGAAGTAATTATTGCAGCAAGAAAAAAACCCTACAACTTCAGAAAGAAACAAGAAAGTTGGTGAAGTAATAATCCGATTTGAAGATGAAGTTATGGTAAGTATATATGTGGGTTTCAAATATCTCCTTTCAGCCTTATTTGATTTGATCCCTTTATCACTTGTCAGATTAATGTTCTCCACTCAAAAACAGGCAGAGATATGTATGATCTGTGCAGACAGTATGAAAATGACAACACTTCTATCTTGAGGTGAGTACCTATTGTGCATTTCTATGACAAAAAATAAGTAGACCTTTTTCCATATAACTTTAAAATATGCAATCATTGACTAAACAAAGAGGTTTATGTCAAGGTAATTCAGTAGGATGCATAATGCAAAGAGTATTGTTAAGTAAGGGTGGTGAGGGGAGAGATGTGCTTGTCCTTTTCCAGCTTAGACACAAAAATCAGTGGATGGTCATCTTTACACCTTTATTCTGAAGATACATTTCATATCTGTGCTACATGTGCTCTGTTGGTCTTAAACGGCATGTCTAAAAAATGAAGTCCAAAAGGACTGTGGAGTCATTTTGGAGATCCAGATACAAACTTGGCAGTTTCCAGACCATATGTCATGAAAAGACAGAGCACAGACCAACATTTCTAGCTCAGTTGGTATAAATCCCAATAGAAACCATTATTACTCACAGAATTGAATATCTGTTACCAAGAGCTTCACTGGAGTTTTTCCATCTTCCCTGTGTGATCATATATCCCCTTCTTCCTCCCAGTCCCACCCCCACTTCTTTACATTAATCTATCTTCCAGCTACAGTTTTAATTAGATGCTCTTAAGGTTGTCTTAGTCTTGCATGGCACAGTTCCAAATAGTACAGAAAGAATTTTCAGTTGTCTTAAAATTTTACATGACCAGAGCTTTGAACATCAAAGACAACTGACCAGCTGAGATAAAACTGTAGTGTTTTATGTGTTTGTTTGATGATTATTTGACTTTGTAAATGAATTAACATAGAGGAACATTTCAATGCTGTTAACTAGATTTTACCTCCCCACCCCTAAAGGAACAACAATTTGCTTTTTTTTTTCAGTTTAAAAATGTTTCCACTTATTGCTTCCTCCATCAGTTTTTTCTTTTTATCCCTTTCACTGGGCAGACACTGATGCTCCAGCATACAGCACCAGTGAAGGGAAAACCAGCATTTTTGAAGCGAGTGACTTTCTGAAGCCTATTTACAGCTAACAGGAAAAAGTATTTTCTGATATCATCAAACCTGGTACAAAAAGTCCTATCCCCTTCTCTCAGCAGATATTTCCATGCTTTTACCTAGCCAAAACTAAAAAAAAATGTCTTTCCCTTCTCTACCTTACAGAACAACAATTTTTAGAAAAGAGGATAGGAATAAAACATTTTCAGTTTTAGGTGTGTGTCAATTCCTTTGATTTCCAATAATAGAATGTTCAGGCTTTCACTGATTGTACTAGTAGTTAGTTATGAGTGTCCATACTAAGAAAGAATTATTAAATAATAAGAAAATTTAAAATAATTTAATATTTATTCACTATTTTATGAGGAATTTATAGAAAATAAAGAAGCAGATTTTTATACTAATATAAGAAAGAATAAAGGCCATATAGCCATTATGAAAAAGAAGAAGAAAATAAAGAATAAGAAATAATATAAATTCAATGCTGCAATTTAGCAAAGTTCCACTCTCCAGACATTCAGCACCAGCTGCACACCAAGAAGCTTACAGGTGTTCTCTCTAATGATTGTAACATGAGAACACATGTTTTCTTCAGGACTTCATGTTTTTCAGATAATAACCTCTAATGTGATGCCTTTAGAGGTCAGTCTCAATACACTCACATTTTCAGTGCTGGATTCACTTAGCAGGAATGGCGTCAACATTAAAAATATATCTATTTCAGCCAATATGAATGTTTGCTATGGGCAACTCACCTTTTAGCAATTACCATCTGAAGTGGAAAGTTTTAATAACACAGCTACCAGATGAAACAGAACTGTGTTTTTATAAACACCCTGGGCAAGTACAATATGGCTAGAACAGGTGTTATCTTAATTTTCCTCATTTGTATCTGCTATCAAGTCTGGTTACCTTTGCACACTCGTTTGGTGTGGTCATTCATGGAAAACAATGCAGATCGTGTGTTACTCTGTATGCACTTGCCAATGATTTTTTACAACTTGAAGCCACTGTCTCCAGCCAGTATGAAAGCTCAGTGTAGATTACAACTAGAGTTTAATTTAAAACTATTTATGAGTATATCTTTGCCCCATGGGGAAAAACAGTGGGTAAACCACAGCTTAATCTAGAAGTGAAAAAAAAATTAAGAGATAGAGTCTAAAAAATGGCTCCTTTAACTCACATATACATTACTATCTTACTGTGTACATTTACATGTTTTTCATCTAATCCCCTGTTTATATACATTGTTTTCTAAGAGATCTAGAACATTACTGTGCTTTTGAAGAATATTGGCCAAAAAATTCAACACACTTAATATCTTCAGTACTGTTCTAGCACTGAAAATATAAAAATTATTATGCTGTATTTACTAACACAATTTGTATGATTTCTGCTAATAACACAGTATAACATGATAAACAATAGAATCAGGGAAACATATATGAAAAGCAGAACAGATAAGTAGAGGGTTCTTTTAAATTTCCATTTCATTTGGAACTTTGATCATCTATATTTTATACTTCACAAAATATCAGACACTATTTTAGCAAATGACTAGCAGTATGATCATTTAAATTTTGTAGTGACTAGGAAAGAATCTGGATTTTATTTTTGTTCTATTTTTTCTTTTATGTTCCATTACTTCAACTGTTTTCAATATCTGCTGATACAAATACATTTCAGGAGTAATGGGGGCAAACCAATTTCGATTGAAATAATGGAGACTGACAGAACTTGTAAGCAAATGATGATTATTTTCCCACAAAATTTGTCATTCAAACATGTATTGCTGATTTTTGTTTGTTTGTTTGGGGGTGGGTTGGTTTTTTTTGTTTGTTTGGGTTTGTTTGGTTTTTTTTGTTTGTTTGGTTTTTTTTGTTGTTTGTTTTTGTTTGGTTGGTTTTGTTTGGTTGGTTTTTTTTTTAGTTTGATTTGTTACAGCTGTCTCAAAAATGATCATTTTTTCATTATGCTCTTTTAACTATTTTGAGTCATTTCTGATTTCCCTGTCTTCACCTACTACTGAGCTGTGATCTTATGATCCATTGCATGCATTGTTTCTGTGGGTTTTGGGTTTTTTTTTGACTACAGTGCTGAGTTTTTCTGACTATTCATCAATATTTTATCTTTTATGTTAATTATGAAATCTATTCATAAAGCTAAACTGATACACATAAAAGTCAATAAAGAACACTCACCTACTGTCAGTTGTCCAGTTAACTGTCCCATGTGATTCCTTGCATTCACTGTCACATTTCTGTCAGACTGTAAGACCAGTGGACTATCCTGGGAAACATATATATGAAAATAAATGAGAGAACAAAAATTTTGAGGTAGAATTAAATTAGAACTCAATATAATCATGCATGCTGAGAGTGGAGTTGTGTCAAATCTAATAGACCTTTTCACCAATTTCATTAAGTATTTACAAGTCGATTTTTTATATAAAAGAATCACAAGAATATTATTTCAAGCTTAAAACCCTTGTGTATAGAACACTTGCTTTAGAAACCAGAGTTAAACTTAATTTATATAAATTATTCTTTATTTCCTGGGGATATTAAAAAAGTTAAAAATTAAAAACACCTTACTGGAAATATGTTTCATTAGCCTTTTCTATATGTTGCTAATAGACACTTTTCTAACTACCAAACCAACATATAC
Source organism: Chloroceryle amazona (assembly GCA_027560015.1). NCBI lineage: Eukaryota > Metazoa > Chordata > Aves > Coraciiformes > Cerylidae > Chloroceryle > Chloroceryle amazona. The sequence goes on from JANHFX010007364.1 coordinate 43,054, forward strand.
TCCATTATTCTACCAACCTGTACAATCTATAGTATTTGGATTGCACTTACTAAAACCTTACAAACACAGACATGAAATGATTTGAAGATAAAAAGTATTGTTATTCTCAAAAAGCAAAGAGAGAGACCATTGGAAGGCGAGGTCATATAACAGACAACCTTGACCCACCATCAGCAGGACCTGACAGGTACCGTGAGTGATCAAGCTGAAGCAGCACAAAGACAAACACTGTATGATGTTAAGCACAGTCTTAACATGTTTTTAGTCAGTTTGCAGCATGACTACATTGCTCTCAGCATCCTACTAGGTTTAAGCTTTTTAGGAATGTTTATTTATATGCATAAGCATATAAATGTGTCCAAAGGCAGCTTAAGGAATAACACAAATTAAGACAGAATTTATTTTTGCTTCTTGAAGAATGAGGAACCAGTTACACTCCTACAGGGAAGGACAGATGCACAGGAAAGGGGAAAAGTTTCAACAGAGAGACATGAGTAACCCAGCCTAAAATAATATTTTACTGATCATGCTCACATTGGAGGGGGTGAATGCATGAAAGAAGGGAAAATTAGGATGGTGACTGCTGCAGTGAGACACTTTTCTTCCTGGAATTACCTGATACCACACTGTTCTTCCCCTGAAGCTTGCAGTGAGACCATGAGTACATCAACATTTCCAGAAGTTTACTAACATCTATGCCTATATAAATTTACCCAGTGCTAGTATGACACCTGACAGAAATAGATGGAGAAGTGTCTTAGTTAGGAATGACTGAGGGCTGGGAAAATATTTCTTCATCTGTATGCATGCCACCACATATAGGTTCTTCCTATTCTTGGAAGTTTTTTAAGAGAAGGAAAGGAGGTAAGAAAGGAGTCATATAGAAATCTTATTTTTACCTAAATGATGCGTTAGGTTTGCACTGCAATTTTCTATACTTTGAAATCCTTTAATTTGAATCCAAATCTTTCCTCTGCAATAAACACTCTTCCCAGTTGTTTTCACTATGATTATTAACTTTAAATGATACTCAGTTCCCTGGGAAGTCTGAAATTATTCTGAGCTAATTTCTAAGAGTTCAGGTTGCTTCATCTCTCACTGGACCATGCTATGACCTCTCTAATATCCTGCCAATTAGCTCTGCATCATGAAATCTGGCAGATGAAAGTCACTATTTGGCTTGTCCATCATACTGTTAATTATAGCTTTTTATCTAGAGAGACACTGTATTCAATGTGACTGGTTTGAGCTAAACATGTGATGCAATCAAGGGAGCTTCTGGCAACAAAAGCAGCTGTTAAGGACCTTTTTCTCAACACTTGATTTGATTTCCACTTTCCTTATGGTCCTTTGAAGATCATTAGTTCAGGCAACTGATGCTCTGGGAAAGGAGGTTGTCCTGATAGCTGCGTGTCCAAAGCATATTTTTAAGGACCTCCTTTTGCTTAGAATTTGGAGAAGAGTCTTCTCAGAATAATCTCACCCTTAGCAAGAGAGGGTATTGCCTATTTTTGCATGTTCAGCTAAGGGTTTTCTTAACTTACACTTATGAAAAAAGTTCATAGTCTGATCTGAAGGTTTCTTTCATTTCACCTTAGGTAAATGCTTAACAAGATTCTTAGGCTAAATCTGCATCTCAGATTTCTTGTTCTCAGGCTCTAAATGTAAATTAAGACCTTGGGTGTCAAATACTCAAGTACAGGATAATGAAAGATTAGGTGAGCCAAGTCTTCTTTCTTCTCCTTTCCTTGTCTTCTTTAAAAGATAGGAGGGATGAGGAAGTTAAGAACTGAAATCTATGTTCTTTAGTTCCTTGTTGTAAAATATAGAAATGTAAACATAAATTCTGGACCAAATAAAACCCAGTGGTAAAACTAATTAATTCAAACAGTCCAGCATTTTATCTACCTGCACTTCTGTTTTCACTTCATGTTTACCTGCACTTCTGTTTTCCACAGGAAGTGCTTGAAGACAGAGAAGTTCAAGGTATTCAAAAGCAGTCTACTTAGAGGAGCTAGGAACTCTGATAACACTTAGCCTAAATTAGTGGAATTATAGAACTGTAGAATGAGCATAAAGAGAGTGTCGGTCATACGAACACAAATCTATTTACAGCATAAATATGTTGGAAAGTTTTCTCTCTGGATCACCAGGTGTGTTACTTTTTTGCTGTGAACTTAAGCTTGCAATTTAATAGACTTGATAGTCCACAAAATACTTTATATTCAGATGTCAAAAAGAAGACAGAAGTGTGTCATCACACTGTTTTCTTGGAAATTAGAAATTAAAAAAAATGTTTTGATGAATATATAAACACACACAAAAAAGGATAATTATGCTCTCCATTTACTCTTGAAATATTTATTAGATGTGTTCTGTAGTCAGACAAGCCTAGGAACAGGCATAGTTACTTTCTTGATATAATTTTCTAGGGTGACGTCACCCAAGAGCTGATGAAGTCTAAAAAAAAAAAGCAGATTGGTATATTATCACATTTTTTTTTCAATATTTACTTAGTGAAGAAGGCTTTAGGCTATACCTGACAAAGCCACACACATGAACCCAGGTGCAAAGATACATTACCTGTCAGTGTTGCCAACATTATACAGCTGTATATCAGATCTTCCATTTAGAAGTGAACATAAAGAACACTTTCCTTTACAAGTAATAAATTAATGTAGTGGTAATTTTCCCATAAATGTAGTGAAGTAATGTAGTGCTATGAGTCCCAGGTATTTCTGTAGTTCTGTGATATGAATATCGGGAACAGAGATGTTCATTATTTAGAATATAATCATATACACGACAGTGAAAAAGTTATCATAAACAACTCCAAGGAACATCCTAGAAGACCTTCTTCACCTACTATTATTTTTTGACACTGAGTTAGTTTGAACTCATGAGAAAAAAGTAAAAATAAAGGCAGGTATCTTACCCATCCCAAACTTTCTACCCCTGGAAAAGGTCATACCATACTTCCAGTCCCAGTCCCTTCAGTTTGGCAGCTGTTCTTGCTTCCTGAACTTGTGATACAGAACACTTGAACGGGATGTTTCCAGAGGTACAGGAAATTTAGATCACTTTCAGATAACCAGTATAATTTGGTCTCAGGGAAAAGTAGTCCCTAAAATCCAGTACTAGAATCTGAAATGTATATTATGTAATCTTCCTCCATAAAAAGGACAAGCAAAAAAATTGTAACTGGAGAGTAGACCTTTTTCCTCACCCTTTTTCTCATGGAAATTAAAATCTTGCTCTCATGTTTCTTCATTTTGCATAGCATACATACAACAGGGAAGGCAGGACATGGTTCTAGTGACCAATCTCCCTCTTGCACTCACTGATACTCCTCAGCCTACTCACCTCCTCCCAGAGCTCTGTCCCTAAGTGGAGGAGATCCTCTACCTAGGCACACCTCTCACAAGTCTGATCACTGCTGTCACACTGCACCAGTATAAGGGCAGGGTACAGCCTGCAGCCTGATGCTGGGGTGGCTGCATGTTTTCACTGGAACGCCATCTGGGAAGCTGCATCAGTCATGGTGGGCGCAGATCTTAGGCCACAGCTTTCTTCTGGATGGAAACCATCCCTCCCTGGTCAGAGCTGACAGAGTAAAAGGTCTACTGAAAAGGTCTATTTTTTCTTAGATAAAACTTTTAAAAGAAAATATGTTCGGCAACTGATTTTATTTAGGGAACACAACTTTCTGTTGCTTTCCCCCATCATTAATGAATCACATGTATCAGAGTAAGAAATTTTCACCTCAAATACAATTTCTCCTGATTTAAATTCTGTAACGAAGTATAATCCTTTATATCTGATGTAGGACACATTGACACCAAAATGTCCTTGGTGTTAATAATTCATTAGTAATTTCTTTAAAAACCCATAAATAATTTCATACGAAGCACAGTAGACTATATACACACCTTTTTGTTAACAGAATACTTGAACTTTCTATTTCCGCTATATCAATGTGGCCTTCAGAAAGAGGTAGTAAATGATTTGTGATGCCATTTCAAGAATTATACTGTAGATAACAAAAAAGAACATAGGAAGAACATTCTTACATTTAGAAAGAGCTTTTAATAATAACAATATGCTAATGAGTAAAATATTGTAGAAAGATGTCCTTTGAGCCAGGGGGCACCACCAGGTCTTACAGGCACTGCCCAACATTTCCAGGGCCTTCCATTCCTCAGGGGACCCATTTCAGTCCAGCCCCTTTTGAATCCCTCCTGGAAGTGTTGTCATGCTTGGTTCCCCCCCACCCAGTAAGGAGCAGTTAGCCCTCTCTGCTCCCTGACAGATATGAAGACCTGACTAGCTAGTGCTCATGATACTGTATCAGAGAACTTCTGTTACAAACCCTGAAATGTTATAACTTCAGCATTTTCAACAGTATATTAAAGGGAAGCCAGATGAACATGATGTTACTATAATCACTTCTTATCCGAAAGAGGTTTGCAGCTGGGATTCATAAAGGGAAAAATAAACTAATTTAGAGGATGTTTTCAAAAAGCTTTCTTAAATCTGAATACAGTTATAAAAACAATGGACATTCCGAGGGGTAAAAAAAAGGATGTTTATTCTTTTCTTTTTTTTTTTTTCTTGGAGTAGGTATCACAGTGCAGAACTAGTAAATGTCACCTTTTATTCTGAGAATTAGATGAGGATATTACTGTAAGTATGTTAAAGACCAATAGATTGCTTTATAGTCATTTTGCTAAAAAAATATATTCTGTATGCGCAATCACAGCAAAACTTTTTTTTTTTAAAGAAGGTTCAATTTCTTTTAACATATTTAGAACAAATTTCGTAACTCTTGAACACCATTCAAACAGGCTATACCAGCTAATTAGCTCAGTTTTGAAGAGTATTTCTAAAATGCACCAAAATTAGAAAGTTTAAATGGAGCAATTTCATTCCAGTTAGTTTAATACATTATTTTACTCTTGGTAAGATGGTGTATACATTTAGCCCATATTAGAGGTTAAACTACAGCATCTTCTCTATCACCCAATGACCCCTCCTCAGCAGAGAAGGAGGATTTGGAAGAGGAAAGGAGATCCACAAGTAGAAATGAAAACAGATTTAACAGAACATCGAATCTAATACTAATGTCAGTATGAAGTATAAAAAGCTATGTTCAGTCTACCAGATGTATGGCAATCACAATAACTGGGAAGGCAGTTCTCAGGAGAGGGAAGAAGAGCAGGATCAGAAACCCAAACAGAAGACACACTCCTACCCCTCCTTAGCAAACTTCCTCCTTTATACTGAGCATGGCATTTATGGGGTGGGATACGCCTGTAGCCAATTTACATCTGTAAGTCTTGGAGTCTGAAGAGTTAAACTTTCTATCATTAACTCTATTATTAGCACTAAACAAACATGAAGGAATTTGAATAAGGAAAGATTTGAAAAAAAAACAGATGCCAGAAATTGCACTTGTGTACTTAAAAAGTTTGAATTCTATCTTAAAACTGTTGGAAGCTTGTAAGAACTTGGGACTGTCAAAACACAAATTAAAGAAAAATATTCTTAATCAGAATATCCCCAAAATATTATTTCCAAGAATATTTCCAATATTCTTATTTATCAATATTTACCAATATTTAGTATATCCAACAATTTTCTCAAGAATATTCCCAAGAATCTTGTCAAGGCATCAGGACAATAGGGTCTCCAACATATCTAACAAATAGGAACAAGTGAATAATTTATTATCAAACTGAGATGAGTAGTGTTAAGGTAAGTATTGAACCAATTAAATTACTTCACCTATTTTTGATATTCTTGCATTCCCAAAATAAAATTTCACATTAGATTTTAGTGTTCTTTGCTCCTTCCCAATAATCTTCTCTAACCTTAGAGTCAAAATTTAATCCCTAATAATTTCATTCAGAATCAGGAAGCTGATTGCAAAATCACAAAAAAACATCTTTAGACATTTGCTTTACAGGAACATTTCAGATGACTTAAAAGTTTGACCAAATGTTGTTGAAAATCAGTATTCTTTTCACACCATTTCTGCAAGTTAGGGAGCTTTGGAAACATGTTGCAGTAAAACTATCAGGTCAATTCATTTAATTTGTCCATGGCAAGACCGATTTACATATAATTAACATCAAACGCAAGAGGAAAAAAAAAATTACCAAGTTTTTTATATAACACACTGGTAAAACAAGAAGCAGATATGACTTTATGTCAAAACTGATTTGGTAAAAATATCCCAAATATATATACAGAGACATAGTTTCAGGAATACAAACTCTATTTTTCCAATTCTTGTTCATCAAAGGTTATCTGCATTCCCAGCTTCTTCTCTGTTTCCATGTCAGCCTTATTGTATGCTAAAGGCAATCACAGATATCACCCAGTTTCATGACACAGCAAATCTCAATCCAAACACAGTTATACCTACCAAAGTAATAGAGCTATAGCCAATGAAAATTATACACAGCACCCTGGAGAGCCATATGAACTGGTAAAGCTGCACAGTGATCATGGCTATAACCTCCAGATAGAAATAACCTCCTTGTTTTATTTCCTTTTATAATGCATCATGAAATTTTTATCACAGCAGAATTCAGTCATGCATAGAAAAACTAGTGATAAATCAGAAGCAGGTATTTAAATAGACAAAAAAATGTGACTTTTCTGGAATAGATTTAAACATCAAAAATAATTTCAGGTGGACTTCACATATAAACATCTCAGCTAAAAATAAAATAAGACTAAAATGTGCTTGGTGGAAGCTTGTTAAATGCCCAAAGCTTACTCCTTACTCATTAAGCTTATGACACAGCGAGTAAAATGTATATTGCTGAGCTGCAAGTACCCAGAAAACTGTAATTAGGACAAATGTAGAAAACTAATGCAAGTCTTAAAAACTGAAGCCAAAATATTAAGGGTGGAATCATTGTACTCCACTCCTTCCAAATCATCATGTCTTGTGGTGTGCATATATCAGTTATTGAATGGATTTTTGCCATTAAAGTTAAGCCTAACAGTAATCTAACAGCCCATTATGCTATTTTAAATCTTGGCTATTTCTTCTTTCATTTCCTATTTGTGTGCAGGTGTCAACCATGATATAAAATTCCAGGGAAACAAGATTATGTTTCTCATGCCTTTTTAACTTAAAGTGCTAAAACTTGAAATAAAGCAATAATTAACTCCATAAAGAGGTCGAAGATATTACTGGAAAATTTATACAAATTAAAGTGTGTAAAAGTACACATGTAAAAGTAATTTCCAACCATTCCCTATCGAGAGATCATTTCTCTACAGAATTTGAATTGCATGTATTTTAGACTCACTAGCTGAGAGAAAACAAAAACCAACATGCTGTAGTAAGTGATCTGATAACCTAAATATATGTAAACCTTATACCAGATTTCTATCTCCCAAGATGTTGTGACAGAAAAAAGTGTGTCAACTCCTGTTCACTTGATGCATACCAGGAAATATATATCAGTTTTACATGTTCACAAAGAAAAATAATAATATATAAAAAATAAGCAACAGAAGAAACAAGCAAAACTAAACTTCTTCCATCATATTTACCTAATCCCATGGAAAATCTGAGATAGAATTTCTGAAAAATGTGAACTCTCCAGCATATCAATAGGTTCTGGGTTCCACTTTTGTGGTGCCTTGAAGACATTCAGCAAAGGACTACATGGAAATAGTATTTTCATTACCAGTTTTATTTCACTATGCTTTCTATGACAGACCTTTTCCAATTTTAAAGCTAAACAAGTATTAAAAAAATACTAAAGAAAGGCTAGTGTACAAAATATAATTTCAGAAATACTTAAATTGTAGAAGAAATCTGGAATGTATAGTATATCTTACACAAAGCAGCAAAGACTTTAAATAAAAAATATTTAAAAGTCTGTTTAGTGCATAATAAAATTAATATGTAAAAAAAACAAACATAAAAGTAGGACAAGACTAGTCACAAATTTTAAATATGTTTAGTTAGAAGGTTTATTCTTTTACAGAATGTTGAGGTGGTCGCAAATTATATGATCAAATGATGCCACAAGTATTACCAGGAGCTTCGGCGGCAAAAATCAGAAATGGTTACCTGTAGTTCTTTTACTTCATGAAGCCACATTAGTTTCTACAATGTTGATATTTCCTGATAAGACTTTCTTCAAGAAAGATCACTCACTGCTGGATCCTAATTGCCTTGGCAATCCTTTTTGCATTACTAGTTCTCTCTACTGTTCCTGTATTAAATGATATTTCAAATGAACTCTGAAGCACCCTACTAAACAGAAGGGATATTATTATTATTACTTTATGAAGCCTTTTCCTTCATGCACCCGTTTCTTATTATATCAACTGTAAGATGCTTTTAGGCTTCATTATTGCACTTCCTTGATGCAAACACTATCAATTCCATGGATGTTTAGCATGTGGTATAATGAAGCTTTGATCAAGGCATCAAAAAGAATAAGAGTATGAATGGTAGTTACAGGGATTAGAGATAATCCACTAATTATCTTTGGTAATGCCTGTTATGAAAAATATATTTTAAATTTTCAGAAATGTCTTGATCATGATAGCCCAGGGCTGGGGACTTCAGCACTTACGGCAAAAGTCTCAGCATGTATTTTATCAGCTGCTAAACACAGGAATTCAATAAAAAAAAGCCTTTGCAGTGTTTCTTTTATGAAAGTAACATCTGTGGTGTTATTGAGAAAATAAACTTCTGGCTGTCTAGCTAGAAGAGTCAGATAACTTTCCACATATTCTGGCTTTAAGAGAGCAGGATAAGCTAGTCTTTAACTCTTGTGCTTTAATTATGTAACCATCACTTACAAGTTTCCATACTATCCACAGTTAATCAAATCTTCTTTTCAGGAACAAAAATTTTTGGGTCCAAGAGCTCTTTTATCTTACTCTCTTATCATAAGAATTAGTCTCACTATTCTTCATCCTACTTTCTTCTTGTTCACTAAGCTTCCCTAGGTGATATTATACCTGTAAAACCTATTCTTCCTCCTTTCTCTACTACACACCATTCTATGATTGGGGCTGCTGTACATTTCCCAGGAGAAATGACATCTGCTGGCAATTTTTCTTCCCACACGAAGGAGAGTGTGGTTATCTCATATTGAGAGACAACAATAAAAAATCCTCTATTGACAAAGACATAAAAAGGAAACAACATGCCTCATACCTATTTGGTTGGTACAGTCTCTTCAATTTTTGGATAGGTATGCAAACAGCTAATAAGACAGAACTGTCTGCTTTCCAGTTCTCCAGGCAGAACCACTACACAATCTTCATCTGAATTATTTTTTAATAAAGTATAAATCTTTTATCACCATAAATTATGAAAAATAAAACAAACAAACAAACCCTACATTATCTTGAACACAACAAGTAGAAGACTATTTCAAGATTAAAAACCCCCAAACATCCATTACACATCATGAATTCACCTTTGATTCTGACATACCAACAGCTAGAATGTGACCTTGAAAAGTATTACCTCAGGTTTTGCTGTTGTACGTTCTTTAACCTTACAAAACATTTAATAAGAAGTTTTGCCACTAGTATGACACAAAATTGGCCCATATCTGAGCGCAGAATTTATTTCATGTCTCCTCTAAAACTTGTAATCTCTGGAAAGGAGATTCATTCCTACCTTCATTGGAGGACATAATTTGGTGGTGTAATAAATTGCCTTTCTGTTAGAAAATCTGGTTTGAGAGTTGCCAATCACAGACTAAAACAAGTCACCAGCCCTGTTCTGAAGGTCAAAACTGAGAAAATAAAATTCTGTAGAGAGGATTATGATTCAGGGAAAGAGACAGCACATGCCCCTTCAGGGAAGTGTACTATTTTCCAATGGTAAACGGTACTAGTGTCAATTTAGCAGTTCTAGGTAATTTTCACTTTTTAAGAACAGAAGTCTTTTCCAAAGCATATAATTAACAATTTATCTTTGTTTTCTGCTCTATATCTATTCAGAATTTATTTCTGTTTCAGTAAATGGCTAGTTTTCCACACCAGTTTGCCACTGCAGATATTAAAATATTGAAGATAATTTGCCTTCACTGACAGAGACTACATCAAATACATTTCCATGACTCTGCAGCTTTTCACAGATGACATTTAGATTAAAACAGCATGAGAAATGCCACAAACCTGGATCACTTCTGCAACCTGCAGAATTAAACAGTAAAGATCTAAAGACTTAATTTCTTTTAAATTAAAGATCATAGAGTAATATGGGAAGTGAAAAAATATTGCATTTCATTAGCAACAGTGTTAAATAACCAATAAGGTCTTGTTCAGGTTTGCATTAATGTTGAGTACTTCTCATACTTCTGCATAAGGAAAACAATGCACATGGCATACCAAAAAGTAAAAAGTTCTTTCTGCATTTTTTTCTTCATTACTGTCATGATGGTGGTTTTTATATTTTATGTTGTGTCTCTGGCAACTATTGAAGCTCTGCTAAATGAAAAGGAATGACCAAACAGGTAATTCTGTATATTACAATAATTATCAGTACAAACCATTACACTTAAGTTTCCTTTGTAATCTTTTTACTGTTCTTCTATAGCTTTATTATAATCTCTGTAAAATATTTCCAGTGCACCTTAATTATTTTCAGTGAGACTTTAAATGTTTGTGATATGTTTTTTTGGATTTGTTTTCCCAGGTTTCTCCTAAAGGGCAGTGAAAAATATTCTAGTTTTTACTTTGAGTTCTGGTGATTTGTTCCAAGCAAAGGTAATGAACAAAATTTAGGCTTGGTTCATGCTTCTCACAGAATGTTTCCTCTAAAGAATAAAGCCTTTGGTTGAAAGCTGTCAAAATGTTTGAATACATGAAAATTATATAAAAATTGTCCAAAAGTACCCTAAAAGCTCTATATGCAACATTATGACTAATTAAAATATTTAACAGTGAAGTTTTTCACAAAGTTCTTCAGGATCCTAAGAAACCTGTCTGCATCTACTATCTTCCTTGAATCTTGTCAGACCTTACAGAATTCTGGAGATTTATGCTCATTAAAAACCAATGTGTCTTTAAATATTTTATCCTTAAACCCTACCCTACAATTTAAATAAAATCAAGAAAATTTGTCATGATAACTTAGTTGATACTGAACTAAACAAAGATATTATTTGGTTTATAATTCACATTTTAATAAATATTACAATTAATAAAAATCCTACTCAGTATATTAATTAAAAAAATGTATCTTCCTATTTGATTCTAAAAGACAATGAAAATAATTTATTAGTTTTTCATATATTCAGTTTTAATATTGTTAAGCTGCTTTTAACACAAAACCAACCAAACAAATCTATTAGCTGATCTTCATTCTCAGAGCTAATTACACCAAGCCTCCTCAGGCAAAAAATTTTCCACTCAGTAACAGATTTTCATAGAGTATTTGCTGTAGGTAAGTGGTTTAGTGACTCTTTTTAACAAAGATTATTGATGGGAATGACGTGTCAAGAATTTTAAGGACAAAATAAAGGAAAGGAATAAAAGGAAGGAAAATAATGAAGATTGAAGTAGTCCTCAGAAGCTTAAAGATAAAGTTAAAAATTTAAAAAATGTTATTGAAAATGTTTCAGATTTTATTTATTTAGCTTCAAAAATAAAAATAATAAAGGAAATAAAACCAGAAAGATATGGCCTAAGAACTGAAATAAAAGCCATATGAGTATATCCTAAAACTGGTTTTAATGCACTCTCAGCTTCTCCAAGCCCAAATAACAACAATGAAAAGAATAGCGGTTTATCTTCTCTCAGGATGCCATTTGGCATTATCTTTTCCTTCTTGGTAAAGAAACAGACTGTACTGGTTCTATTTCTAGCCTTCACTGTACCACTCAAATGATACGTCTAATTTATCTGTATTTCTGCTAACCTATAACCTTTACATAAGAAAATATAAATTGTTCAATATTCATTCTATACAAATCCTATCTTTACATTATATTTTGAATTTCTTAAATTTTACGAAGGGTGGTAACATTTCAGTGAGTGATGGAAGACATCCTTCTATATATAGATGATAAAATAGATGGATCAGCTTGCATCGGGAGACCTGAATGAAAGCATATATAATAATGCATATATCTTCAAAATTATTTTGGTACCTTTAATAGGATGGCAATAAATATATGCAATAGGCTCCAATATGATCTTGATACCTTGAAATAATTATGTTTTTTGTTGTTTATGTTGAAATAATTATGTGGGGTTTTTTTCTTCCCAGCCAATCCAATTACAGAGGCATCATGAAATACCATTGCATTTCCCAATTTACTGAGCTTTAATTTCAACCAATTTGTTTCCTACACAGCCATCAGCAAATAGTTCTACATCAGCCAAAGGCTTTGAATGTTAGTCATCTATCAGTTTCTCTTCTGAGGGTCTATCATAAAACTGTATTTTAATGGTGTGCTCTTTCTAGGTCAGCACTTCTAAAGTGTCAAATATCCCGAGGGAAATGAAAGAATTCTAGCTGGGATCAAGTCTACCCCAAGCCAGTGTTTATGTAGCTTATTATGAGAAAAGATCAGACAAGATTTTTAAAAGAGAATTCAGAAGGCAAGAAAAAGTGTAACCATAACCTACATTATCATCCATATTTTCATATATCATAAACTATACAAAATGAATTCTAGCAGTAGAAGTACAAAAACACTAGTCAGATTTATAGAGAGAGAAATGCAGATTGTCAAAACCTACAACATTCCTGCTGTGTCATATGAAACAGAGTTCCCTACTGGTTTCATTTTGACACAAAATCAGGAAGAAGGCATTCAATTTCATTTATCTTTATTTCAATTTCTTTTTATATGCCATGTTGATAAAAGATAATTAATATCTCATTTCAAAACCAGGAAGGCTGTATTTTCAAAACAGCATCCTTTCAACAAAAGGTTACCCAAATTCCCAGCAGTCAAAATAAAAACTAATTAAACCCTCTCCCACATATTTCTCTTTCCATTTTCTTTGGTGTGATATTCCTTTTAAATGCCTCAACTAATTCCTGAACAGTCAGGGATAGAGTTACAGCTTTTAATCTTGCCATCTCTCAGCTTCCCTTTGGGAGCATGAAACCTTTTTATGTCGTCTGGATACAATAAGGTCAATGCTCTACATGGCAGGCCTCATAGCCCTGGCAATCTTTCCAAGGAAACATTAAAAGAAGCCACTTCTTCCCTGGCCCAGGCATCTGGATTTCCTGCTGCTGAAGAGTGAGCAAGGAGGGGCAGATGCAGTTCATCTGTAATTCAAGAATAGTGAAGACCAAAAATCCAGTACCAGGGAAGCACTCTGATTCCCATAATATATTTCTCCATAAGCCTTTTCTTCTGACAAATTGAGCTGCAAAGTTGTACTGCACACTTCAAGAGTAGGTTTCCAAACTTGTCCCAGATACCATGGAATTTCTTTCCAATTTGACTCTAAAGGAAGATTATGATTTATAAAACTTGGCACCTTGTTCACAGGGATTCTAAAAAAAAGCTAAATATATCAAATACTCTTCCCATTTTGACTCCCTTAATCATTTCTTCAGGTAACTAAGCTACCAGCTCCCACAAGGTGGATGGAGATCTTGCCAAAGGACTTCATTGTCAAGGTGAAGTCATTCAAGGTCATGGAATGCTCCTTCTCTTTAGAAAAAAATGATGGTTTATCTAAGGTGATTTTCTCTAGTTCATTCCTCATTTAAGTCTATGTTCCCTACTGCCAGGTCAGTATCAACACTTAGGAAATGTTACGCTAAAGTAAGGGTAACAAATTCATGCTCCAGGTCAAGTTTGATTCAAGAGAGACAGAACAGGTACTGAATCTCAAATGTTATCCAAAACAGAACTATATTTCCCAGATTGTTACTATTTTTTTTATTTTATTTTTTTTTACATGGAAGATTTTGGGGTTTTCCTTCGCCGTGTTGAACATGTTTCAGACACCTCTTTCAAATTTTATAACAGATTTCCACAGGGGAAGATGACTGAAATCTAACCCATATAGGCAGTTTACCAGCATCAGCTGTTTCAGCCTTTAATTTTGTAAGAAGGTGCCATAAATGTCACAGTGTCCTTTTAAGTTTGAAATATCTCTGTCTTTTTTTGTCTCATATCTTCTTTTCCCTATTGTATCATAGAATATGTTTATCAGCATTCTTATTAATATAGATTTATTTGGAGTAATTCGATTTTACCATATTACCAGTGATTCCTGGTATCTGGAGGTTCTTCTAAATCCATTACTCAGAGGACTGATTGAAAACTTTCAAGTGTTGCAGTGAAATGATAAATGGAAACTTTACAGAATTTAAAAGTAAAATCTAGTTCCAGATAATAAGATTAATTTTGATGTTACCATTCAGAAAATGTAAGGAATCCATGTTGTAGTGTTAATTACAATGGATTATTAAAGTTTAATTTAATTTTCAATTTTAGACTGCTTGACTGAGAAGTCCCATCACCAAGTGATAGACTGCTAATAGCTTAAAATGCTTTCTTAAGTCTTTCATTCAGTTCCTTGACATAGATTAGAAGACAACATATTTTAACATCTCTGAAAGTGGAAATAAAACCCACTGGCTTTGATTTGATGATGTTAGGAATAAAGACACACACATCAGTCAGTAGCCAACTTTGAAAACTATCATAAAGATGTTTTACTAATGAGAGGTTATTTTGTGCTCAAGCATTTCACAGCAGTTCTGACAGGTGTAAATAGCTAATAACAAATGTAGAAAGACTAGTGCTAGAGAGACTATGTAGGTTTCTTTGTGCCAATTCAGGTACAGTGGTTTTGTGTTTACACAGTAATTTCTATACAAGACATTTCTGATGATCTTTCCTTACTAAAAAATGGCCTTTTGGTATCTGTATGCAGCAATGATCTATCGGTACTGTCTGCATTTCACTGTCATGTAAAATGAGGAAATATTTCTAATATAAAGTTAATTGCAAGATAGAAGGTAAAATCTGAACCTTCTGAACTTTCAGAAAAAAACAGCATTATTTTTCTAAGCGATCTTTTCCACTTTGTCATTAGAGCATCAAAGAACCAAAGCCTACTGCTTTGATGATGCTGATAATAAAGTTGTCTAGTCCAGCTGGGTGCTGCATCTCTGTGGCTCCTATTCTATATCACTGTTTTTTGGAAAAGGCTATCAATTTCAACACCACTATGTGTTCTACACATTTTGTTGCCTGAAATCCTTAAATCACCTTACTTTTCTTCATTCGTTAGTTCAGAGAAGTGGTAGTATCATTCTTAATTCATTACTGAGCTTAAAAAAAAAAATCAAACAAAACAGGTTTGTATAAAATAATAATACAATAATATAAAATAAAAATCAGCAGGCAATACTGTCATTAGGAACCAACCTGACTAACAGTGATTTGGGTGCAGAAACCTATATTCATACCCATTTTAAACAGCAAGAGAGTTAAAACAGCAACCAAGTATTAACTCAGTGAATGACCAACACTAGTAAATTAGTAAATGACCATATTTTATCTAATTTAGAATTTTCAGGCAACAACAGAGAGAGAACACATATTTGTGTTTAAAACCACAAGCATCTTGCATTTGAGAAAAATGATAGAATGGGTAAGTCTGTAAACACAGATACCTGGGCTTAAAGGAAAACAAGAGAAATCCCAGAATTACTGGTAACTTCTCCCATTGCCTTTTTGGACATATCTGTGCTTTCTTTAAGAATTATTCCAACAAGGACACATAAACGTACACATCTATCTCGGCAGCATTTCAGACTCTCACAAAGGGGTACATAGGACCACTTTGGACCTCTCTTACATTTGCCCAGCTGCTTATTCACCTATGATACATGTAAAACATAATGGTCAAGTATAAAGAACTCTACAACACTCCTGGAGTATTGAAAATTGTTTACAGTTGTTTTCCTTTTGCTAAGTGTCAAGGCATGCAGAAATGTCTCATTTCATTTCACTACTCAGAGTGAGTCAATAAAGAGTCATATTTCAGTCCAGTGTCCCTGCGCTGCCATAGCTCAAGTTGTTCTGTATGCCCACTTCTACATGGATTTCAAAAGGTTAAGACAAAATTGTATGACATAATAACAATTCATATTTATTCTAACTGCTACAATTTAGTAGAAAACTACTTTGGCCAATAAATCACTCTCAAGCATTTTTTCTCAAGTCAAAGCCAGGCTTTATTACAAGGCCAGCAGTTCTTTGTTCTTTAGAATTACAAACTTTGGATCTATAAAACAGCAAATGTCATTTTCAGTGTAAGAGTCTTTTAGAAAAGTACAATTAGCTGGTCTGTCCAACAAAGAAAACATAAAAATAATACTGAATGCTTCAATTCCTATGATTCATATCTGGTTTTGTTTTCAAGAACTTCTTTCATTCTCCACCTACTGAAATGAAACAATACACATATTTCACATCTGTAACACACAGGATTGTCTAATTTGGGACTCAGAATTGATATTTTTACATCACAAAGTATTATCAGAAACAACAGATTATGTGGCAATTCAATTTCTTTTATCAGCTAAAGAATGGAAGTAATTTTCTCTATGGCTGATCTGTTCAGAAATTTATTTGAAATGTTGTGCCCTGGTTCTCCTGCCTCACTTCCCTTGACTTAAAAAAGACCATAAAACTCATAAAGTAAACAAACTGTTACTTTCTGTTATACCAACAAGTACATTGAATCCACACTGGTTGTCCTGGCACTTGTGGAACACCAAGCTTATGAGTCATTATTGCCTAATATGTCAATTTTTTTTTCCCAGAGGGTTTAATGCTCATGTTATTTTTTATTGCTAGAATTTTAAAATCCTATTTGGGTTCTCTCTAAACTGAAATATTATGAATTCCTAATTTGTAGTTCACAGACATTTTAATATTGTTATTTTTTTATAATCAGGTGTGACACTGTTCCAGAGAGATTAAAAAATTAATAATAACCTGAAAAACTCAATTTGTTTAAAATCTTTTTATTCTTTCATCTAGGATTGTTCCTTCTTAAGAGATATTCTTGGACTTGTGCTCTGTGCTCAAATCTCTGAAGTGTAACTAGCTAACAGTAGTTTTTTCATTTGCTCCCAGCAAGAACCCAAAACAGTTTTGACATTTATGATATCATTGCTGAATTGAATTTGCTCTACAGGGTCCTGAAGCTGAAACCACAACAGCAGATTGCAGCTTCCCTTCCTTTTATCCTGAAGGAACATAGTGCATTAATTTTAAATTGGTTTCCTCTCATCTTATGAACAAAATACACAGCATTCTTGTTAAAATTATGAAGTTCTATATAATCTGGAGATCAAAATTAAATATTACATAGTGTAGTCTCTTTTCCCTGTTTGTCATGAAAACAGCATGTATCACCAAGGATATCTATCTGTAAGCCAAAAGTTATGAAGGAGGGAAAGTAATTTTTCTCAGCAGTCTGAGATATGCCTGAATCCGATGATATTTATGAAATTAATGTCTCACCTCTTTGGCAAGTGTCAAAAAAGGTTAAATTGCTCTCTATATATAGATTTTCAAAACAGAAAAAATAATTAATCTTCCTTTCAGTATAATGTAGACAGACCACAGAGCCTTAAGCAACCTCTGCATTGGTTTCTCTCCTGCATCCCTTAGGCAAACCACCATGCTCTTTCCCAACTAATCAAAATTAATTACATGTATTAAGTTATTAATACAGGCCAAGATTTTTGAAATAACCAATTTAAAATTTAGGAAAACAAAGTACAGGCAGAGTCAAAATCCAGAAGATTTCTTTATGAAGAGTAACATTGGTTGTATAAGTAACAACACGTAACATTCTTGTACACCTTCAAGGGTTTGTAAATCAGTGATAAACTCTAAGAGACTATCAGATGAGAGAATCTACCATAAATAGCTCGATGGTAAAATTCTCAAATGAGGAACATGGCTCCTTACATTTAACATTATTGCTGTATTCAGAGAAACTGAATAAGACCTCTAGATCAATTTTACAGTTCAAATCAATTCTTGATGTACCTTCAAGTTCCAATATACTAACTACAAGTACCACACATGCACATCATTTTCACTGTCTTTAGGAAGAGAACATATTTCAGCACTATGTTCCTTGAGGATAAAAGGAAGGGAAGCTGCAATCTGCTGTTATGGTTTCAGCTTCAGGACCCTGTAGAGCAAATTCAATTCAGCAGTATAGAAGGACTGAAAGTACCAAAGTAATGAAGAGAAAAAAAAAAATGTATCCTTTCTTGGCATTTCAGAATATACTTACTAAGGAATTTAAAAGTGCAGTAGCTGATATTGCCTTAGCTAAGGGTTGTTGTATATCAACATCTAAAGAGATATTGAACACTAAGTTCATTATTATTACTTGATGAGGACAGGGCACAGACAGAATTTTACTAATATATTTTATTTTATTTTAATGCCTTCCCTGTTATTCTAGGCTCTTGAATCGAATAAAATCCTTCAATCTGTTAAATGACTCCATTTTACATCACAAGATTTACCAGCCTCTACAAGGACAGGATCTGGTTGTTTTCCAGATCAGCCTCAATATCCTTACAGAAAAACACATGGACAGATGGCCTTCTTCCCTGCTGATGTTACATTAGAAATGTTCTTGAAGGAAAATTCTGTCACAATCTCTTGAGTGATATTTTTACCTTTTTTATTTTGAAATACTATCCAATGTAATAAAGTTCATTAATACATTTTATATTAGTGATCAGTGTAATCTTATTTGATTGATAAAGAATACTCTACATTTCTCTTTTTCTGTGGGGAAAACAAAGCATACAACAATATACTAAAGTAAAAATTTAGAAGAGCATTTTTTTCATAAACATTTCTTAATATTTGTTCTTCGATTTGATAAAGTTAGAATAAACACCAACACCTCCCCTCCTCCCCCCCCAAGACTTAGATGGTGTTGAAGGACTGCACTCTGAAAACAGTTTTAGCAACACCAAGTTGATGAAGGCAATAAGGAGTAGTCAGCATAGATCTGTGAAGAAGAAATGTCTCACCAAATTTACAGCCCATCACAATGAAACTACTAACTTGATCAGTGATGAGAGAGCAGTGGATATTGTTTATCCTAAGGATTTTGACCCTGTCTCCTGTGACATTCTCATAGAAAAAATGATGGCTTACATAAAAAGAAACAGATGAGTTCCAGAAGTTGTGATCAGTGGCACAAAGCCCAGATTGAGGCCAGTCCACTAGAGGTGTATACCTCAGGGATCTATCTATACTGGGGTCAGTAGGGCTTAATCCCTTCATTAATGACCTTGACAATAGCTTAGAGTGCATCTTCAGAAACTTTGCATTTGACACAAAACTAGAGGAGAGGTTCATACACATAATGGTTATGCTGACATTCAGAGGGACCTCAATAGGCAAAGAAGGTCAACAACCTCCTGAGGTGCATTAGGACGTGCATCACCAGCAGGTCAAAGGAAGGAGCTTTCCTTTCTACCCGACCCTTGTAAGAAACACTTGACAGAGTCCCTTAGGAAGCAGTTTGAGCAAGAAAAGGAGCTCATGGAGGCTGGACATTCTTCAAGAAGTAGCTCTTGACAGTTCAGAAGCAAGCTGTCCCCACTAACTGAAGGATGAGCTGGCAAGAAAGAAGACTGGCCTGGCTAAACAGAGAGCTTTGTCTGGAACTCAGAAAAAAAATGACAACTCACAGACACCTCAAGAGAATTACAAGGATGTTGTAAGCTTTTGCAGGATCGAGGGCACCCTCAGTAAGTTTGCAGGAAGGTTTAAACTGAATATTAGGAAAAAATTCCTAATAAAATTCCTAATAAAATTAGGAAAAGCATTCTTAAGCATTGGAATAGGCTGCCCCGGGAAGTGGGGCGGACTCACCACTGATGGAAGAATTTAAAAGACATGTAGATATGGCACTAAGAGACATGTTTAGTGGTAGGTTAATGATTGGGCTTGGTGATCTTAAAGGTCTTTTCTAATCTAAAACATTCTACAATTCTGTATTGTGTAAAAAGAGAATCTCAAAGTCAATACTGTGAGACCAGATCTCTACAGGCTGTTACCAAAATCACTGGGGTACTAAGGTAACTCCAAAGCACAGAATTTTGTCTCACACATCTTTTTCAAAACCTTAGTTAAAATATAAAAAGTGCACTGTTCTTATTTAAACATACCCTCCTATTATAAGTTATGGAACCCAAGCTATATCTCATAAACTTTGAGCAATTGTTGCAAAACTACTTATGCAGGGATTTGATGCAACTATGTTTCTAGGAGGGAATGAACAACACAGGCTTCCACTCTTACTGAGAAATCTCTATGATTTTCAGATAAAGGATAATGAACAGAGGCAGAAAGACCGGAACCAAAACTGACATCGTGGAGTGAGGAGACGTAACAGGGTCTGAAAGACTCTCTGTGTTCAGATTTTTATTTTTATTTTTTTCCTAAGGTAAATCAACTATCCTCCATCTGGCAGGGAAATTGTTTAGTTTTGATTATTTTATTCATATGCTGCTGATTTATAAGCAGTGATAAACCACCAAGAATTACCATGAAAGCAAGAACTGAAAGAAATTAAAGGAAAAAGCATTTGTTCTAAATGTGCCGAGTGGTTTCTATAGGAATGGTTAGATGATAAATACAGTTCTGTATTTAAACAGGTACCAAACAGTAAAAAAAACCCATACAGTCCTTTACAACCTGTTCAAATTCATCTAAGAATTTAAAAGTAAGGTGAAAAGAAAAAGTGTCAAGATGTCTTGTATGAGGACTGATTTGAAATCAAATCTATCCCATAAAAATCTATTTAATCAACTTTGTTACCTCAGGTACTTTCAGTGTTTTCCTCTTCTTAACAAAAATTAGATGTTAATTTTTTTGATCCCATGCATACACAAAAGTAACACAGTCTTGTTTGAACTGAACTGTCTCTGTCCTGCCAAAAACAATTTGAGATTTGTTAACTACTTGTGGTGATTCCTAACATCAACCCACAGATACAGTATTGAGATTAGATGTGTTGGGTTTGTCACTACTGCCACACAGGCTTTTTATAGTTGTTTAATAGCTAGAGCTTTGCCCAAGAGGTAGGAAATATGCTCTCATTCCCTTTTTAGCCCGAGGGAATTCAAATGTATCTTTCTCACTTTCCCATCAACTGTGCCAACCAGGCTGTGAGGAGGAAGATAATGATGGTGCTGTGCCACTCTAAAATAAAATAAAGTAATGCTTCATTGTGGGAGAATGGGAATTGTAATTTTGTAGCCTAATAATTAGAGTGATTTCTAAGTTCCATTGTGTCATGTCTTCAAGTCTCCAGCTGGAAACATCTATGACAAGTCCAACACAATCTCATACATACAAACCATTTTTAAGCACCAGAATCTTCAGAAAACACCAAAATAATTTCTTCTTCCAAACCCAATGTTTCTGTACAGTACTGATAGCTTTTGACTTCCACTAGATACATGGTTGCTGCATTTGCTTAAGACTGGGTTTCTAGACTCATCAAAAAAAACACAAAACAAAAACAAACAAACAAACAACCACAAAACAAAAACAAAAAATAACCCCAAAAACCCCCAACCAACAAAAAGCCAAACAACCTCAAGATTCTAAAAGGTTCTCTAATATATTTAAAGATTTTTCTTATTTCATCTTGTAATCACAAACAATGAATGATAATATTTTTTCCAGTAAATTCTTTAGTTAATTGATACATGCCTAACAATATCTATTTAAGGTCTCATGTTCAGAAGAGTCCTTTTTTTGTTGTTGTTTATACCTAACCACTCTGATACTTAATTTAGATATTCTGTTGCACAAATAAAAAATTCTAATTAGTAATATCACAGAAACATAGAATGGTTTGGGTTTGAAGGGACCTTTAAAGGTCATGTAGTCCAACAACCCTGCAGTGAGTAGGAAAAACCTTAAATTTGGTTGTTCAGACTCCATCCAACCTGACCCTGAATGTTTCCAGGGACTGGACTTCTATAACCTCTCTGGACAACCTGCTCCAGTTTTTCTCTTCTCCGGGCTGAACAACCCCAACTCTCACAGCATTAAATTTCAATTAGTATGCCTATTAACCACAATGCTGCTATTGACTCATCAACAGCAAAAATGGAAAAGACTCTAAAAAGTCATGGCCATATGCACTCAACAACTTGGTTTACATCATAACTATACAATTTAAAGGTTGTTACTACAAACATCAATAGTGAACTACCACTCCAAGTTCTGCTCTCTGAGAAAAACAAACAAAAAAAAGTAATTGGAGCTCAAATGACAAAATAATATACAATGAAGATTCAGAACATTTGGACTTCCCCTCCTATTATTTTTCCTGACAGCATTAATGTCAAAATAATTTAAAGAAAAAATTTAAGTACGGAAAAAGTTAACAAAGCAAAAACCAGAGCAATGAAAAAAACTTGATTACATTAGTACCATATATCAAGCCCAGAAATTTCAACTAGTTTTATAATATTCAGAACAGTGAACTTTACAACTAGTAACTGAATTTACTGAATCGCAGGAAATTCTAGTAATGCACAAGTATGTTCTCATCTGTTTCAAACCCTTTGCAACATAAAACACGAGAAAAAAGAACCATATTTGTTTCAAAGATATTACTCTTATTTATGATGTATTTTCTAATTACTATTCTTTATTTATTTAATTCAAATTTCCAATATTTTGGAAAAATAATGAATCCGGTTATCAGTTGTACTTGTTAATCTTCTGTTGTAAATGTGCTTATGGCTGATCAACCCAGTAGACATAAATTTCCCTATTTATTTAATCAAATAAATGGTCAGAAATGGGGGAAACCACAGATTTGTTGCTTTCATGTTTTTCTTTCTTACCATCTATTCAAAAAGAATTAATGTCCCACTGAGAGCATTTGTGTTTGCTCTATGACTTGGGATCTGGTCCAGTAGATGTGTGCACTGACCTGGAGGGACAGCGTTTTGCAAAATATGCTTTTTTGATGCCTGGTCAGTCTTCACCTTTACTTCCAAGACAAGCTCAAGTAACCACTGTAACAGTGTTTAAAATATGTATAACAGTGTTTAAAATATGGATTAGAAATAATATAGGATTGAAATACTGATGAGTGAAATCCTTTAAGGGCTAGGATTCTCAGAAAAATTACCTTGGAGGACTTCCTTGAAGATTTTTGTTATGTGAAGCCAGATGGAACCTGTCTATAGAATAAAGATCTGTTGAAAGCTGCTTAAGTGGTGAATGATGGTAGAGCAATACATAGTACAAAAGCTTGCCTCACAGAGGTCATTTCGACTCCCCAGAAGAAGTCAGTTCAAGCACAGAAAGAAGAGAAACTGAAAGGAAGACCACTATGAACATTTCATCATTACCTCTCCCTGGGTCTAATTTCAAGCTTTAAATAATTAACCTTATAGTTTTTCCTCTTTTTATAAAGAAATATATCTATTTAAAGACTGCAGGCTTAATCAACATAAGAAAAAAAAATATTTACTGTAATTAGGAAAGCATATTTTAATTCTCAGAAGAGTGCTACCTGTATTTTTCAAAGTATAATTACACAGCATAAATGTCCATAGGTTTCTGAGTTTACTCTATGTTTTACCAAACAAATATTTAAAACTATGAACAACGTATAAGTTAAACAACAGTATCAATCCTACTGGTCTTGGTCATCACAGCATAGCCTCTCTTTTTGAGAAGTGGACATACTAGAGTCATAATTGCTGCAAACCACATGCATGTACTTCCGCCTCTGGGGGAAGAAGGGTGTTCACACAAATTCAATTAAGTTTATAAGCTAAATGATGCCTGTTAAACATATAATGTCTTTATTGTGAGCTCAAAACATCAAGATATCTAAGCAGTGTTGACTAGACAATACTCTAAAATCCCTGGGAAGTACTCCCATTAACAGATGTTCTTCCGTGAAGGATTCTGAACACAAGGTGTGCAAATCATCCATGACTTACTTATGTATTTGGCAGGCAATGGGAGAGGATAGACAAATTGATAAAACCTCTACTACAGCCTTTCCTATTCTGAAAATTCTCAGGAAAAAAAAAATTGTCTTTGTAAAAATTGTCCCAAGGAAAAGAAGCAGCTGATAGAAACACCATAATTACAAAAATAGCATACAGACTTGGTTGTTTAATGAGAGAAAATATCCAAAGCTTAAGATACACAATTTCTTTTAAAAATTAGTAAGAACTAGATATTGTAGAAATATTAACTAGAATCCAAAACTGTCACTGGGAGAAGAGGTTGCCTTGGCTGGCAATGAATTCTGCCACGATGATGATAGTAGTAGAGGTTGTGAGATAACAGAAGACAGAGGACCTCTGACCTCTAAATCACATTCCCTCTGAAATGTGAAATACAACCCAATATTCTAGAGTCATATCACAGTGTGCTGCTGCTGTCAGCAAATTACCAGAAAGCACACTGACATACAGCTCTTGCTATCCATGTCTACTGGCAGATCTATAGAGAGGTCAAAAGTTTATTACGTGTCATTTAATCCTTTTTTTCCAAGTGGTAGATGTTGAACTTAGAATCTGAGCTCCATCCCCGACAATGACCTTGATGAAGTAGGTATGAGCTTGTATAATACAGTGCACATAACTCTTATTTTGCTTTTCTGTTGGAAATCAAACTAAAGTAGTGAAATAGTGTTAACATAGCAAAATCAAGAAACTATGGAATTCTATAGTATTAGTTTGGGATTATCATAAGACCTACTTGTTTTCTTTCTATCAAAGGCAGGAAACTGCACTTGATACGTTCAATGGCAATGTAAGAGTTTGTATGAACTGTTAGAGAAAAAGGACAATTACTCCTTTAAGCCTTTTCCCACCCTATATTTGCTTCTCCTTCCCACCACATATTTAGGAAAAATTGAGAGATACCATTTGACTAAGCTAGATAAACTATTGCTTTCTATAGTTAGGAAGAGCAAACATAAGCTATATCCCTCCAGTCCAAAACACAGAAGCAGTTTGTGTTTAGTCAGAATATCTGAGACAGGAGACAATTAGCATCATTAGGCATTCATTATGTGTTATGCAAGGACAGTACACCCTGCAGATGGGAAAATGGAAATACTTCTCAACAGTGCAAAGAAACAATCATCTGGGAACTGTGTTTGCAGTGAAGATGAGTCAGCCCTATACATCTTTCATATTCTAGGGATTAAGAATTAAATTTTGTCAAAAGAAATTTATGGAAAGGCATTTACTCTAATGAGTTGAGTGAGAGTTGCACAAACTCATTCTAGGAAATATTAAAGGTGTCTGAAAACATTTCAAAGTTCACGTTAAATCTACAAAATTTTACTTGGATCATGAACAGGAACCAAGGTGCTACTCCTCCAGGTGAGTGCTCCAAACTCTCACCTGGTCATAGTATCACATTAATCACAATTCTTCTTAACCCTCAGGAATATTTAATTATTTATACAAAGTGAAAAAGACCCGTCAAGAAAAAGGAAAGAGAAACATACCAGAAAAAAAGTGACAAACAGAATGAGAGGAAAATAAAAAGGGGGGTGAAAGAGAAAGAGGGGAAGTGGGACAGAAAGCATCTGCAAAATGACTTATAACTAATTAAACATTTAAAAATAATAAAAATAAAATAAATCCAGATTACAAAAATCCAGACTCCACTAATTTCATTCATGTTAATAAAATGCTATAAAAACTTCTATAAAT
Source organism: Chloroceryle amazona (assembly GCA_027560015.1). NCBI lineage: Eukaryota > Metazoa > Chordata > Aves > Coraciiformes > Cerylidae > Chloroceryle > Chloroceryle amazona. The sequence goes on from JANHFX010007364.1 coordinate 68,810, forward strand.
TTTGGGAAGGTATCCAAAGGCACATACCTTTATTTACCTGCAGGTTAACGTTAATTGACTACAGTTTTCACAACAGAATTTGATGTTTTCCAGCTGCATTCAGCTAACCAGAGATAAGATGTTGACTATCAGCTAGTTAGCTACTAAAACCACTATTTGTGCCAGCTTTGAAATGTCATAAAACATTTCAGAGTATTTCTTCCACAACAATAAAGGACTAATGTATCTTCATTGATGTTTTGATTGCCTCCCTCATCCTTCAAAAATACAGATAATAAATATTGGAAGAAGCAGCTCTAAAGACTAGGTATGCAATATGCACACTCTGCTGTGGAAACAGTGACTCTGAAATTTGCTAATGATATAATGAAGTATTTTTGCATAAATGCAGAGTAATTGCATAAGATAACAGGGACAGTGGGTTTAATTTATGCAAATCAGAGACAGGTTTGGAAACACATTTCAATCATTCATATAGCAACAGCTTAAATGTATTTAAGATCAAAGTTTGTCTGATTTAAGTAAAGAGGATGTACAGATGGTATTCCAACAAGGCTAGCATGTTTAAAGGCCACTGCTTCTATAGTTCCATGTATCTTTAAAATATTTTTAAAAGTTTAAAAGATATTTTGTTTCAGATAACATTCAACATTAGAAGCACCTAGGTAGAGACCAGCACAATCAGATGAACTTATATTATTAGGTAAAGGATCCTGGTTACAGTTGCACTTTGGTGTAGCAGGTGAAATCTCACTGCAATTTATTTTATAGTAAAGGATGACCTTTGTTGAATTAAATATGAAAATATACATTAAAATTGGAACGATTACTCTCTTGAATTTTTAGACTGATGAATAGAAAGTATTTTATGTTCTTGTTGGACTTTCAGCTTTTCAGTTTACAAACTCTTTTGTCAATAAATCAGTTATATCATAGAAGTTGTTAAAAAGGTGAATCTCTTGGCTAAATGATGCTAAGCTTTTAATCTCCACTGATGGAGACACATGCTTCAACTGAATCACTTATTCAAAATAAGCCATCAACAGAAAAAAATAACTGACAATTTAAAGTGTTGGTATCACTGTCTGTAGACATTAGAGTTAATACCTTGACTTCTGGCTTAGTTGCATTGTGTCAAAGTTCTGATAAAAACTCAGCTTATACAAAAATCCCATTTTAAAGTTTTTAAAATAATATTAACTAAAACCTTTTAAAAATTAAATTAGTGATTGGAAAGTGCCTATTTATGACAGGATGTAAATTAGATTGTTGAGAGTTTTGTTGTTGATTTAAGTGGAAAGAGAATCGAGACTTTAATGCATAGCATACTGAAAGAAATTTAGGTCTTCTCTTTCTATTCTATTCTATTCTTCTATTCTATTAACAAGAGATAGATAATAAAACACAATGTCAATAAATTTAAAACTGTTAAGTTTTTAGAGAGGGGTTAGGTGAAGGGAGTGCTGGGGTATTTTAACAAAACAAATAACTGACCTAAGAGAATTACTAGGGATATACAGAAGTCTACATAGTTTAAGAAAGAATTGGACATTATCACCAGAAAACAGAGCACCTACTGCTACAATAGATGCATATAAAAAAAATAGAAAACAAGATATCTAAATCTTAACATTTCTGGTTCTGAATCAGTTATTAAGTGGCGTAGATTGGGAAGACTGAAGAAACATAATTAAACATCAAACATATTTCTGTGATTCACTTGGTAGGTTTATGTATTAGACAATTCCAGAGGAAAAAGCTAGAAGAGCAAATCAGGTACTAGCATTAACTACAGTGGTAATTGTTCTATGCAAGGACATTGACAGTGAATATGATGATAATTAAATTATTTCTCACTTTCTTCATAGAGGCCTTCTTATTCTAAAGTCAATGAGAAACTACCATTAGCAAATCTGAAAAAGAAGACTGTAGGTATATACTGCTAATAACCAAAAGCAAACCACCCACACACAAGCAAACAAAAAACCCCCACAAATTTCCCTGGAATATAAGTGTTTTTTCCAATACTTTTAGCTGCAAACTGAAAAACAGATACAACTGAATAAAAATAAAATTCATAGAAGAATCCTAATTCCTTCCTACCTGGACATGCAAACACAAACATGTTTAACTTCCAGAAATCCTTATGAGTTAGAAATTCTAGCTGATCTTACTAGCAACATGATACATTTACTAGAAATAAATTTATTTCTCTTTAGTCTTAAAATGATAGGATTTAAATCTGTCAGGATCTGTAATGGGACTGAAATATTTTCCCTTTATATATTTAAACTGCATTTTACTTTGTTCAGTTCCAAACAAGCTTCCAGAGATTTTAACAAAAGGGCAATTAGTCAATATAGAAAAAAAAGCAAGGTCTGTATTTCACAAGATTTTCAATGTCTTTATCTGCCCCACTGACAGTAACATCTCAGATTTTGTACCCTTTTTCTAAATCATCACTGTTTAAAGCTGGTCCATTTGTTGGGCTATTTCAATTCAATTAGTGGCTTTCAGCTGTTGTAAAACTAATAGTTCAAGGTTGGCACATGATTTCCTTTTCTGTTACTTGCCTTTTCAGTGTGTCATAATGGGGTAGGTAAGGGAGGAAATCACTATGAATGATGACTAGAATTTCCTGTAAGACTGTAAAGGCAGAAGCTTCTAAGAATAATATATAATTTACACAAGAGGAGAGTAGAAGCGAGAGATACCTGAAGTCTGGGAGACAACCACACAGTACTGTGGCTCTTTAAAGAGATGAGACGTGCATCAGAAATAATTAGAATAAAAAAACCCACAAGTTACTTCCATTGTAATTAAATATCTCAAATAATCATATGAACCCTTATGGAAGGTTTACAGATTTTGGTGAAGTAACCACTTACTTTCCTAACCTGAACTATAGAAGTCACTCACAAATACATAAACAAATTTAGATTGATCACTTTGTTTCACTTACACTGTATGCACTCTGGGGAATGTGACTTAAGATACTTCTGGCACTGAATGAACTTTCACATTATAAAATACAAATTGTATTGGATGTTTTGTGTCCAGTGTTTTGTCTTCTTGAATTGGCATGGATTTCATCTCACAGTTACATTGGACTGCATGCCAATATATTATGCTTTTTGTTGAAAATAGTAACGGGAAGAAAAAAAATCCTGAACCCTGCCTTCTCATCTGGCTAAGGAAAAATATGCATGCCTGCAATAAAAATAGGTTCATTTGAAAAGTAAATTTTTCCAGCAATTATAAAAATTGATATGGTGGTACACATTAAATGTAAAAGAGCCACATCTAAGACTGTAGATTCAGGTTCTTAGAGCCAGGAAAACATGACCAACCTCACAGTGAGTGTGGATCCAAAGGCCAGGCAATTATCAGCTGTATCTCCTCCCAGTAACGGGTGAGAGGAACAGAGACTAACTCATCTAACATAGTCCTTTATCTTTCAAACTGAGACTTGCACCTACATCAGAAAGCACTATTCACCAACTTCTACAATTCCAAAAGACTAAATGAATCTCAAAAGAAAAACACTTTTTCACTGTAGATATCTTCATACTTAGCCCAACAGCATGTATCTACTGCCAGGAAAACTGGCCACAGTTCTAACACTTTCTGTAACCGGCACTTCTAAACTGTACAAATTCCCTTAGAAAGTGAGTTTCATTTCTTGCCATGCTTTAAAAGCATGATAACCATGTTGTGCTTCTTCACATATTCTAGAAAACCAAGAGGTGTCTGGAAACAAACTAGTTAGGAATTGTTGCATAACATCAGATGACATTTTGAAAGAGAAGTAATTTTTTAAATGAAAAGCAGAAAAAAATCCTTTCCAGAATAAAACATCAGCTTAGCGACCACACTACTCTTGATTTAAGTCCTCTTGACTAAGATCAGACTTCAACATTAACCTCCCACAGTCCTATGACTGGGGTGTGGATCACTTTCTCCCTCTTTTACAAACAGACATACATGCACACAGAGAGTCAGAAAGTTTTAGATAAATTCTTGCAGAGGGTAATGATTAATTGTCATAAAGAATAGAGAAAAAAAGACATTTCATTGAGAGGGGAAGGCATTTCATAAGTTGTCTGGCTCCAGTAAGTCAATCAAATCTTCAGTTGTTCAGAACATATTACACTTTGCGTATTGTCTTTATGATCAAACTTTATTCACTTTTGAAAGGGAGAAAGCAAAAGAAGCTGTAGAAACATCAGGCCCGGGAAAATATGATAGGATGTGATGTTGCTTTTTTAATATATTTTTTCAAGAAATATGATATTGTAATGCTATAAATACACTGACTGAGAGTCAGTGCTTAGTTGCACTGTTGTGGAAGGATACATTTTTGAGGCAAGTAGGATGAATTTAATCTTCCCATTTTTCTATCTTACCTTGACAGAGTCACCACTTATTTTCATATGTTCTGCTTCTAGTGTTAGCATTCCTACCCCCAAAGCATCTCAAAGGATGAAAACATTTGCTAGAAACAATTCATAACAAAACTTCTTATTTTTCTTTCCCAATGATGAGCAACATCATTATTAGTTTCATCTTTTAATGGGGACATTGTATTGGTAGCCTCATTAACAAAACTGTTTATAAAGCAATAAAATAATGCCAGGCTCTACTCTTTATAGCTTCTGATTATAAAAAGCGTCACATCTCATGTGCAATTTATAGCTCATCAGTCTCAAAACACACAGGAAATAAATTATAAGGGAAGGGTGAGCCTATATAAGCTTGATCCTCAAGACAGGAAACAAAATAATTGTAATAGTAACAGAGGGCACTGAACATTAATGGGTAATCTCAGTATGTTTGATATAGAATATACTGTACAAATACAATACTTCCATACTTTGTATTAATACCACCATGCACTGATAGCACAAACAATCTTTTAAAATATCTAGTGGTATAACCTTGTAACCTAGGAAAGTGCTATTAGCCCTGATTTGCAGACAAGAAATGAAGGCACAGATGCAATCTTCTCTGGAATTCTTGAAAAAACTATTGACATTTATAAATAAAAAATGATCCTGGTTCTTCTTCTCAAAAATGATCCTGGCTCTGCTTCTCTTAACCTTTGTACCCATTGTAGTATTAAAAAAAAAAAAAAAAAAAAAAAAAAAAAAAAAAAAAAAAAAAAAAAAAATCAAAATCAAAAACATCAACAAAACTCCCAAAAACGGCATTCTCATTTCTCAAAAGCA